>JAYRBW010054013.1:0-11053 GCA_036023295.1 Invenusta paracnida
CCCTATGGGAATCTTGCTGAACTGGGAATCCCGCCTGGATTTTTGCGGGACAGAGCGGGAAATGATGACTAGTGTAGATTTACAAAGAATAATTTGATAAATAAATATGTACACAATTAGTATTATAAAAACATATATAGTAGCCATATACATAGACCAGTCGCATAGTTAGGATTATAATTTTCGTTGAGATGCTAGTGACAATAAGTAAGGCTTTGAAATATCCGTAAAATACCCTTTTAAAAAACCCTTAATTGTAAAAATACCCCATAAGGGTATTTTTGTTGAAAAGGGTATTTCAATAGGGTATTTTTTAAGGGTATTTTAAAAAATACCCTTAAGGGTATTTATAAATACCCTTTTTATAAAAAATACCCTTTTCTTAAAAAATACCCTTTTTTCTAACAGAGTTGTCATGCTTCCATGATAGGGCCTTAGGTAAGTTGCCACATTTTAATGTTTATTGATTAGTTTATCTTAGAAATAATTATATATATACACATCTGTCAAAGTATTATTTTAATCCAAATAATAGTTGAAAACAACAGCCGCATAAATATGTATTTAAATCTAATGATGTCATTCGATGGAATATCGTATTCTATAATTATAGTAACTATTTTTTCGACAAAAGGAATAAATATTAAAAGCGATTTAATTTGAAAACTGTACAATTATGCATAACAAAAAATATATATTAAAATATATTTAAAATAATTGCACCAATGAATATATTATAATAAAACCGTACTCGGACTGATTCTATTATCTATTTGTTTTAATTAATTCATATATAGCATATCTCAATACAAATTTTAGATAATTTTTAAAGCATACATCTATATGTACGTACAAAGATTTTACATAATTTATTTTTTATTGACGTGAAGATATTTCTTATACTATAAAGCCTAAACTATGCATGCTTAAATCAAATATTAGCCAAATTGTGGCGTCGTTTATATTTATATTGATCGATAGATATTGTTATTAAGGCCATACTTTGTGCGCTTAAATCAGATACTTTATCTTACAATTTTGAGTATTTTCTGTTTAGATTTATTGATAGATGTTGTATTACTTAACATGTTTCCATAGCATATTTCTGTAATTAATATAAGCAACATCTTTTTTCTTTTGCAACTACAGGGTGAGTCATAAGCTCCTACGATTTGGCTATAAATCACTAAAAAGCATATTTTACTATATACCAACAATACCACACTCAATTAATATACATAAAACATTTTTAAATGATTACTTTCAATAAATTATAGTACTAATTAAATAATTCCGATAAAATAATAAAGAATAATTTATTTAAAAAATGGCAGACAACAGTGATTATACAATAAAATTCTGAATTTTAGCGGCTTGCTGGTATCATAGTGTGATAAAGGTGATGTTACAGTATAGTTAATATCCTGAAAAGTAAATAAGAAAACGATTTGAAGGACTTAAGAGTGATCAAGATTTGGGAAGAAAAATTGTTCCAAAATGCATCTGATAGGTCCATTTTTCTTCCATGGAGGTACTACATCATAAAAATATACTCACGGGCTACGTACACAATTTGTCCCTGCTTTAGAAGATACTGTCTGGTATATCCTTCTTTCATCTCGTTTTAACAAGATGGAGCACCTAAGCAAATTTGGATGAATACCTTGTCCCCTACGTAATCCCGACCTTACATACCTTGACTCTCTCAATCCCACAAATTCTCCAAATATATTAAATAAATATACATTTGCTACACTTAAAATTTCCAATTTCCAAGGTAGTACAACTAGATAAGCTTGTGCCTCCTTTGTGCTACCTTATACCACAAACACAATTATATACATACGCACCAAAATACAATTATATAATTGATATACCAAATATCTTTACCAAATAATTGATATAATATCAAATTTTAGTGTTATACATTATGTAATTATAAGACGAAGTGTTTTGTGTTATCTGTATACAGAAGGAATATGATGTATGTATTTGTATTTTATGCACCTATATATTTTATTTATTGTGGTAAAATAAGTATATTATTATTATGCAATCACCACAGAATCAACAATCACCGACAATCTATTGGCATCAATCAATGAACGCACCTGTGTATCAAGCATCATGGCTACCAAAGTTGACCCATTTACTTGAGCTGTAGGTGATTCAAATAACAAATATTAAAAATACTTATCCAAATCACAGTTTTTTTATTTTCTAGATTTGTTGTGTCCAATATTTGTTTGTTTTTAATTTAAAATATATTCTGCTATTTCTGATATTCTTCTCATTTCTCGAACTCGTAAGAACTTACGACACACCCTGTACATATTTAATAAATACAGATAAAACAAAGTTAAATCATGTTATTGCTTGTGTTCTAAACAGTTTTTAAATCACCCATTAATGCTAAGCTGGTCGGTCATTCTTTACATTATAGCAATGCGATTATTTGTACATATTCGTGTGTATCATTTCATAATGTTTAGGTAGAATAAAAGACATTTATTATTTTAGAGTTACTATATATAGAAAACTTTTATATATAATAATATATATTTTAACTATCTAAAACATGACAGTAATTAATGTTTAATGCGTTTGTATCCGGCAAATATTAAACATAGCATGATACATGGTTGCATTCAAGCAATGCGACTGAATAAACATTAGTTTAGCAAATATCTCTTGGCATGCTATGTCATCCGTACATAAGCTACATATAATGACGATTAACATTTATATAATTCTTTTATATATATTTTTATAAAACTTCGACGCAAACATATCTAACTGTCAAAGATAGTGAAAATAATAATAACGGAAGTTTAAATTACTTAATAAAAATACCGGCACGTCTATACACTATAAATAAATATAGGGCGTTTTCTATCGACTTCTTTTTATCTTTCGTTTTATTACATGTAGATAATAGTATAAGAAAGATAACTTTTAGATGTTTGTATTGATCGTAACAGATTTTAGAAGTCACAATCCATGTTTTGAATAATTACTTTGCCTAGTTGCGTCTGTAGAAAGAGAATATAACGCGATAAATATAATTTCATTAAACATTTTTATAAAAAGTTAAAATAAATAATGTCATACATAATTCGATTTAGTAAATTTTGTGACATGTTTGTTTATAATTTTAGAATCAGTTTTACAGTAATAATAGACATGCTGTATCTTTGTGATATTAATTATTTAAATTGTACATTGATTAATGGTCTTTTAAGAATATATAAATAAAATTTTAAGATTGCATTTCAGGATTTGAATGTTTTCCACATAGTAAACAATTGAAATGGGAATACATATATAAATTGTTAAATATTAAATTTAGTTCGCCTAAAGTAATTTGGTATTAGATATATTATTTTAAAATGTAAAAATAAAATAACACTGACAAAATATAACTGGAAAAAAAGCTAATAATATATTATTACATAGATAGATAATATAACAATAATACATTAACCTCTTAACCAAACAACTAAATAAATGTATTAATAGCACCAATTACATAATATTATATGTAATGTCAAATAATGAAAATTGACATGCCCTTGAATATATGAAGGAAATTTTATTTTATAATTTACATAAAATTAGAAGTAAAATAAACGTGGTAGCTTAGACAAAACTGGTGAATACAAATCGTTTTTACAACAATGTACTAAACAAAGTAACTAATTTTCTGAAGACACAAATGCTAAGCCTTTTAATTTTGCTTCTTATAATAATAAGTTCAATAAGTGATATATATAATAGCTCTAAACCGGCATATAAGCAATGTAAATTTGCGACCTACATGTTGGAGTCGGAACCAACTTTATAATTCACACCTCGGAACCTATACTGTTTGTTGCACACTCTTTTGTGTGGTGTGTATTATGGGATACAAATATTTATTTAATATTCCATAGAGTCCTTCTGTCACCTTACACCTTATAAACTCAAACATTGGGGGAAAAACTATTCAGAAATACGGGAACCAAACCCAACTTTGCATAAGAAATATCACGGACCCCAACACGATATATGCATATGGACAGTTATATAGCTGAAATTTGTAATAAGGTAAACGTGTTGCTTGATGTATAGTAATATATACAATTTGTTTGTGTCCCTATTGCGTTTAATTTTAAAGGTTTTATTACACAAATAATGGTATATCAATCAAGATCGTTTCAATCAATTGTTTTCGTTAAGATACAATGCACACATATGCATTGGCTTTTTATGTAAACAGTGTAGTCTTCGTGGTTTAATATTTTGATATATTCACAAAGTGGCACTCATTTTCTCAATCGGTACTTTATGTGTGCGACAAAAATCATGGTTTCTAAAGTATACAATTTATAAATAAAATTCTCGCTCTATTAATATTTATATATTTATAAATAATAATAACCCAGTGGAAAAAGAGGAGTTGGCCCATCGTTGGGTTAGTCGAATGTCAAATATTAATTTCTCACGAAAAATTATTTATTTTATTTAAAATTTAATAGTTGTGAAAATAAATGTTTTAAAGTAAAATTAGCATAACATATCTTGAGGTGTAGTATTGACGTGAAAACAAGCGTTGGCCCAACCGCGAAAAGTTGTTTGTTTTACGCATCGAAAATATTAATTATTATTAGTTACAGCGTCTATCGCTTTTAAAATGTGCCGTAAATGATTTATATGAATACGAAATATGATTTAATTGTTTTTTATACATACATAAATTTATATTCCTCTCGAGTAATTGTATAATGCTGATTGATAAACAATTCTAGATTTTAATTAAGTTAAGGCTTTTTAAAATTAATAAAAGCTATTAATCATTACTTTTCACTTTTTGACGGATGTAGTTGACTTGACTAGTAGTCATGACTAGAAAAGAAGATGTGTAAACTCAATAAATCAATCTGAGCCACTTATTGAGAATTATCGGGTCCGAAGTGGAAACCTCTTTCCAGCTGGGAGGAATATTTTGAGAATATTCGAAATAAGGGTGTCGAAGAGGGCTGCTGCCTAGGTTTTTGTTTATATTTATATATTTATTTATTTATACAAGTAAAAGATTATATCAACAGCTGACTCTAATTAATAGTGGACAGAATTATGTTTTTAGATATCTGTGAAATTGCTAGACGTTATAAATAAATACATAAAATGAAAAATATACACTTTAAAACATGAATATGACTGTTATATTATACACGATATTATACATTAAAAATAGAAAAAGGTTACTGAATTAGAAATTATATTATTGTTGAGATAGCCATTAGCCCTTTTCTATACAGATACTAAATCTATAAGAAGCCCTTTATTGCTGTGATTAACTGCTTTTAATTGAACATTTCCTTTGCGTTTGTTTAAATCGAATGTATTTAATACATTTTACTTACAGCATCATTTCCATTGTTATTTAAGTTGCGCTTTATTTTTATGTAATGGATGTATTGTTTTTATAGCGATTTACTTGCTAACATTCTAATAATTTTTTTGCATAATATTATACAACTACACAGCTTATTCATCTTTTTAATAATAAATCAGCAAACATTTCTTCTTCAACTGACTTAATTCAACACATGACCAAGTTAATAGAGTACAAAATTTAAAACATATTCTTGAGTGTTAGGCGCATTTGTCTCGTATCAAAGCAGCTACACGTAATTCACCTAATATAAATAGCCTCTAATTAATTGTGCAGCGCAAGTCTTTAATTCTGTGCAAAGGGAGATTATAGGGGGCCGGAGATAATGCGGCGAATGCTTGATGCAACAATGACGAACGACATATAGATGTACTATTGTAGTCTACGTATTATACCTTGACAATTCAGCTAAAATGGTCGTAAATACAGTTATTTTGTACGTTTAATTAATTATTTAATCTTCTTATTGATATGGTTCTAATGGTTCTAAACCAATGATAAAACTGTATTTATGCTCATTTGATTTCTTACATTGCTCTTTCAGAATATTATTTATCTGTACATACTATTATTTACTAAAACATTTCCTATATACTTAGTAATTAATGACGTTGTTAACAATAGTCAAATGAGTGGTCTTCTTATTAACATTCCGAATTTTAGATCAGACATTTCGATTTTTCAAACGAATTACATACTTTACGATATATATTAGGGGTAATAAAATATTCACTAAATTTGTATAATTTTGATTTATATTAGCCTCAAACCAATATTTTAATGCATTTTTAGATGTGATTCGATGCGTATACGCTGATGAACACTTAATCCTGCTGATCGATTAATTGAGGAAGAGACCATCAAGGCTCTAAAATTTGCAAAGAATCGAGCTGGAGGAAAAGCAAGAAAATCACATAACAACAAGCGCACTCACTTTCCCCAAATTAAAAAAAACAAAAAATCGTTTTATTATTAGTGATGCAGAGGATTCATAGTGAACTTCCATTCAACCTAGTACATCTTGTCAGTGAAAAGTTTTAGTTTCATCTTAGTCGTTCATCTTAAAACTGTTATAAAGCCAAGAGTAAACTGTTTATTAAAAACTTTCTTAAACTTGTATTCTTTATAATACTTTCTTAAAGCTTTTGTTTCTCTTAAGACAATTTTAAGACAGTCTTAATTTTTACAAAAAGTTTAAAATTTTAGTTTTTATTATGCTTTGTATGTAAGTCAAAACTAACTAGTAGAGTAGAACAAAACTTGTTTACTTTCGATTTTAATTAAGTTAATCAAAAATACTCCATGTAGGGTAAGCAATTTCTACAGGAGTAATTTATATAAGGCAACATAATATTCTCAGAAGTCCAGCAAATAATTTTGAACCACTTCGAAGAAGATTACGATAAACTGAAGCTGTTTTAAACAGATTTCTTAGATCTTAAAGCTTAAATCTTAAGAATTTTTTAATACCACTTTAGAAAATTGTAATACAGTCTTAAGAATCTGTAGAATTTAATGCTAAAAGATAATTAATTTAAAGTTTTGTGATATTTTTCTTAGAATTAATTTAGCACATAACTATTTGGTTAATGCATAGTTCATAAGTCGAAATTTAAGCATAGATATTAAAAGCTTTTTAATTTACTACTTTTGAAGACAAATTAACAGTCTATGCTAAATATTATTTATTAAATCGATATAAAAGCATGTAAATACATAATTTTATTTATTAAAACTTGTTTTTCCAAAATACTATTTAGAATTTTTATTAAAAAAAAATATTGTATGACCAAATATTATATTATTTGTATATGTCTACAATGTGTTGTTAATTACTATTATTTTGACAATGTTTAATACTACTAAGTACTACTAAGAAATACTATAAGGCAATTCCATTTCACAAATATTTTAAGAGTTAAATTCAAGTTGTAAATACGATTGAATAATTAACTGAACTTAATAAACAACATTCCAAAGGGTAGGAAAAAAATAGTTGTCTTAGTTTTCGCTTTTTTTAATTATTTCTGGGGAATTCAAATTGCGCTAAAAGTTACCAGAATTTCAGTTATTTTTTTAAATATTTTTTTCTTAAATTTAGATTACATATGTATTAAAGTATACAGTAGGAAAAAAAAAGAAAGAAAAAGTTAAATAGACTTATGTGATCTTTGACTGGAAGAAAATTGAAATTTTTCATATTTGTAGTATTCGTGCAAAAATAACTTAAAATGCATTCTAAAATAGTGTCTGTCAGTTACAAATTTTGACGTTTTTTAATTAGAGTTTTCAGTAATAAACGTAAAGTTTAATTTCAGATATAAATTTAACTGTTCACAATGCATTGAATCACCAGTCAAAAAATAATATACCTGAAGAGTATAATTATTTAAATTATTTCCTTTAATATTTAATATTTCGATTAATATGTATTATGAAATACATAATATAATATACATATATATGTATTCTGTTTTATAACGAATAAACGACGTTAGGAGTTGATCTATGGTGACTTGGTATCAATTTTTTCAAATTTTTTAATTTTTCAGTTTGAAATGATAACTATTGATTCAAAATTAGTAATTAATAGGAACAAAAAGGTTTTTTTGCAATGTATATAAATTTAAAAATAAATAAACACGAATATTGTTATATAATAATGTTATATTTAAGTGATCATTATTAGTGTTTATCAACAAAAACAGACTGCAATGGTCATTAAACGTTAAAAATAGCTCCTTATTCGTTTCAATAGCAACGTGAGCGAGCCTGACGTGCTCTGTGGTTAGTGCAGATGGCATGACTGCATTCAGGACAAGCAAACGTTGTCCTTCTATCCTTTTGTCGCATGAACAGAACACAGCAGCGAAATGTGTCCAGCTGGAAACATGTTGTCTCTTGAACGTCAAGAATACCTACAATTCGCCAGTTTTATAGCCAATCAAAGTCATTGCGCTTGTAGAACTTGAAGGTGTCTGGCTTGTTTCCATACCGGGCGAACGAGTCGAAAAGATTCACAGGCTTCACTCCTTAAGTCCCAATAGGAACAGAGTAGGATTGCTGAGACGCCATTGTAGAAGTGAAGAGTGCCTTTTCGTACTAGTCCAGTCGTTGTCTTTGCTGCAGTAGGAAATGATAAATTGACGATATCAATATGGGGAATACGGTTAATCAGTATATATCGTCCTCACATATAATTGACCAATCAAATGAATGTTTGGATTCAGTGTGGATTCTTATTTGGCAAGAATAGTGTTACCAATAGAAACACTGGATCCAAACATTCATTTGATTGGTCAATTACGTGTGATGATGATGATATACTGATTGACCGTACAGTGACTGCTGTTGCGTCGGCCAATATATGTCGTCTAAACTGATTTTGTCGTCTTTAAAATTGAATCCCAATCGCCCATTTGCTTCAGATTGTTCCGTGAGCACGATCCCTGTAGCAATCGGCACAAAATACAATACGATAGAATAATGAAATGCAGACATTACAGCTGTGTACATTCAGAAGTTGATTCTTATTGGCTCGATAAGTAAGTTTTCAAAATAATCGATTAACTGGTAACTGTCTAACAGATTATACAAAGATGGATTCACAATCAATATATATACTAAAAAAAGAAAAACATAGGCACTCGCCTTAATTCAACTCTGGGGTTGTTTTAATCTCAAACGTCCGCTAATATTTGTTTGCTACTAACTTTGAAAGGTTTTGACTGATCGACTTTATATTTTACATAGTGATACATACTAATAAGATAGGAAAAGTCACGAAATTTTAATTCATTCCATTCGCGATTTAAAGATGAATATGTCATCGGGATGGCGGCCACACCAAACATCGTTTTAATAATTAAATTTAAGGTATCTAGGTAATCATGGTATAATATTCTATAGCTAATAATCCAACAAGTTTATTTTTTAATTAATTAATTAGATATAATAATTATTTACATAAAAAAATACTATCGTTATGTATCTTTTCTTGCTTAAGTATAAATTCATGAACTGGATATAAATAATTACGATTATAGACTAACTGTTAAAACTCTTTATTGGTATTTTTATAAAATTTTATTTCCTGAAATTCGTCTTATACAAATTGTTTTTTATATTATTAGAATGCTACTTTAGTGTAGAGTTCAAATAAACGTTTGACATGGTGGAACCTTGTTTATTTCTATAGATCAAATGTTTCAAGTAATAAATACGAGATTTATATGATGGATGGTCATTCTTTAAGTAATAATAAAACAATGTCAGAATATAAGAAATAATGTGTTTAATTTCAGGTCTAATTTTATTGAAATTTCAAACATAACGGCAAACCATACTACAGATGCATTAAAATACAATATATTAGAGCCTCAAAATGTAAATCAAACGAGATTCATAAATACACAAATAGTAAGTAAAGGAGTAAATAAGGACATGCAGGTATAAATATACAAAATATGTTGACGATGTGGAATACAAACATCCTAAGTAATATTTAATCACTTCCGTTTCCTATCGTGCGATGATCGTTGATGGGTAGCGTTGAGTTGTTTCCGCTTTGCTCGACCAAATTCAGACGGAAATGACTGAAAATAGATTCATGGTAACAACAATACATTAAGTATTAAGTAAATGCATGCCTTCAATTCAGAATGAAGTATTAAATGGATAAACTTACAGAAAAACACATTTTATAAAAATGACAAATGCGACATACATAATATATGCAAAGAGTAATAATACCAAGAGAGTTCACTCAGCGTAATTGAATGTATACATCTATCAAACTTTACAGACAAGGTAATTCGACCATGTAGATTTCAAATTTAATTTTAAAAATGCTTTAAAAAATTGCCTCGCTGATTTAAGGTAACACACTACTTTATTCCCATGAAAAGTGTTGAGTAGTATATTTTTAATAAAAATCCATTTTCAATAAAATTTAAATAAGTCATTCAATCAAAACGAAAATAGTTAAAATAGTTATAGTTAATAACACGCGCTATAAAGTAGTAATAATAACGTCATATAAAACCATAAATGTTTGGTCCACACTATAATGACCAACAAATATAAAATTGTAAAGAAGGCTAACTCTTTTGATTCAAGCAAAAAATCCACCATTTTAAAACTGCACCAAAAAATATTAAAATGTGCGTCAGAATAATATGTACAATAATAGCTACAATCAAAAATAATATGTACAATAATAGCTACAATAATATCTAATTTATAGAAGTATAGTTTAAACAATAAAACAGTTTTTTAATAGCAGCAAATAACAAGTTTTGCCTACATTATTTGGTATGCATAACCTATATTGTATGGGCGCTTTATTTCGTATTTTTACGGTTTAAAAGTACGCAAAACTAGTTATATGCCGCTATAAAAAAACTATTTTATTATTCAAGCTATACTCCTATAAATTACATATTATTGTAACTATAATTCAGGCGCACATTTCTATATTTATACTTTTCATGTCAGTACTTTATATCATGTACATTTGTCAGTTTGAAATTCGATCTTTTATACTGTTTTAGAACCCAAATTACCATCGCATTGGTGGAAATATAAAATGACGAACTCTGAATATTTAAACAGACA
>JAYRBW010054024.1:0-11053 GCA_036023295.1 Invenusta paracnida
TAATTTTCATCTTTATTTTTCTTTTACTAGAGTGCTACCGGCCACAAGTATTAATATCTATTCTATATAGTGCACTCCACAATGTTTCAACATGTTTTGGAAATATTCCAGATATGAGAAAAATAATATTGCTAAGGGCCTATATTATGGATAGCAACCACTGTTTAGACCCAATAACACCCCTAAACTTTAATCGATTTTTATGAAATTGTAAATATATTTTGGTTAAATGTCCTAGAGATAAAAATGATATTTTTACTTTATAGCAAACGTTGGTAGAGGCCTAAATTTTGCATTATATCTACTGTTTAGACCCATTAACACCCCAATAACTGTAAGCAATGTTTATGAAATTTTAAATATGTATTGGAAATGTCCAGGAGATAATAAAAATGATATTTTTACCTAGCGGTGAGTCGATGATAGGAGCCTAGATTTTGATCCACTGTTTAGACCCAATAACACCCCTAAACTTTAACCGATTTTTATGACAGTTTGAACATATATTGAGAGATGAGAAAAATTATATTTTTACCTACCAACCGTTGCTAGGGGGGCTAGCTTTTGCATAGCAACCATTATTTCCAATTTAAATTATGTGACTGGACATACCTTTACAATTATCTACCTATAATCAAATGCTACACTAAATAGTCTATTAATAAGGTTTTCTGCAAAAAATTGTTATATTAATATAAGCCAAAAATGACAATAAGTGTGTTAGCTCAACCCATAAAAATTAAATATCCGTTAAATGTGTTTGCTCCTTAGTTAATAATATTGGACTGAGTTAACTATACGTTTTTAATTATTAGGTATATTAATGCCATTATGATACGTTTAAATGTCTTAATTAATATCAAAAGTTAAATTGATGAATACAAAATTAATTGAGAAAACATTGAATGAATTTATATAATTATAAATATCCTAGACAAAATTCTTTGTGTAATAGTTTTTCAAAGTTTTCCAATATTATTAACTAAAGAGCTAACAGATTTAAGAGATATTTCATTTCTTTTTTGAGCTAACAACTTTTTGCCATTTTTGGCTTATATTAATTCAATTTACAAAACATTGATATATAAATACAACGTATTATAAATAATATTTAATAACTTTATTAAAAATAAACATATCGTAGATAATTGTAAGAGTATGAACGGTTTTGAATTACATTTAAACTATTCTGTTTACTTTAGCTTTGGTTAATGCTGTTAACTGTATTTTCTGAATTTTTAAATAAGCTATTCGATTATTTATCAATGTGATATTTTACCTGTTTTTTGATCTTATACACTTTTGAACCTAAATAAATTTTGATCATAAAGGAAGATTTCTTTCCAGGCTACTACATATATTATTAAGTCTTTGTCATTAATCCAATTACATATTTTTTTTTATTTATTAAAATTATTTTTTAAATCTGTTAATATAAATTGATGACAATGCCAAATATTATATTATACATGTTATTTTCGTTTTAATCTCATATATAAACACAGACGAAATAAGTCAAAATTTTATTAAATAATATCGCTTTCATTTCACTGTTATTCTGTATACTTAAATATAAAGTCCATATTCCAATAAATAAATTTTAAAATCTTTGTGTTAAAAAACAAAATACATAATATATAATTTGTCAAAATACGTAAGGCTATTTACAAAATCCGATAATTATGATATATGAAATATTTACAAATAGCAAGAATTTATGTAGAAGTTCTGAAGGATAACTGTATGTACAGACATATAAACATTAGATACTGCTATGTCACTATAACAGTCTTGATATTATACAATTTACTTGTAGAAAAATAGACAATTTATTTACAACAACCCAACCTTTTTGTCTTCTTAAGATGGTTATTATTGTTATATCCAACTCGAATTTTTGAAACTTCGAAATCCTCTTTGTTTTGCAATACCCTGTACATTGTAAAATGAAATAGATAAAGAAAATTATTAGTATTAATAAGCATTGCTTGTTTAATCTAATGAATCCATATTGTTCCATGATAACATTACAAGTCAAAATATCTGTTGTGTTAATCGAAAACATTAAATGAACTAAAATATTATTTAGTTTTAAAATATGAGCAATTTTAGTGTTCTAAAACAGTATATATCCTATAATTTAATTTATATATTTTTATGAGACATTTTGCAATATCATATTAAAATTATAGAAAATTAAAATATGTATTGTGATGAGTAAACAATGAGCATATAGCAAAAATTTATGTTCATTTTCAAAACATAGTAACATGCCAATTATCTAATAATTCAATCGTATACTAATTATAATATTATAAATAAATATGAATCCCAGTGATAATGACAGTTTGTTATACTAGTTATAATAATCTGAAAGCGCACGATATTGTAAATGTTATCTTACATAAATAATCAACATGTAAAATGTACAATATGTATTTACATATCTACAGCGTGGCCCAGAATTAACCACAGATTTTCAATAATATGCAGCAAACTTAGCATATTTACATTGTCATTACAAACAAATTCTATACATATATATTTATATATGCATTGTGCGTAGATGTTGCTTTATATCCCTGTGAATTTGATATTGTTATAAACCATATACATTCAAAATTGTAATTTTAATTTAATGGCTATAAAATTTACAATTTTTAATTGTAAAAAGAATTTATTTCTCACTTATGATGAGAATACGTTGCGATACAAGCGGATACAAGCGAATATACAAGCGAGAATATATTATAATTTTAGGATTTTTTGGATTTCTAGTAAGAGTTAGTGGAATCAATGTTTGAAAAGGTTTTACATGATAAGCTGCAAACTAAATGTGATTTAGGGCCTCCGGAAGTCGTGTTATTAAAAAGGAGGATGACAAGCTTTTAAACCTAAATCCATTTTAAGTAAAGATCGAAATGACAAGTCATATAAAAGGAGCGACTACACTAAACAATTAATGAAGTGATTACTCATGCACACGTCTACAACATATAAAACAATTATTTCTAGAGAGCTACTCATATCATGAATACTGTGGAATGAGTTCGTAAAACAGAATTCCATCTAAAACCAAACCCAACAAAATCCAATTTTTGAATATTGAAGACAATGGAAATTTGTCTTACACACTTGAGGAATATGCGTTTTTTAGATGAACGTGCAATGAATTTGACTTCCAAACCCTGAAATTTAGTCATGAGTTCAATGGAAAATTAGACTTTTCGGCAATAAATGCAACAATACTTATCAATGGTGATAATATGGGCATGGTCTGAAAGAAACGATGACGAATTATCCATTTTTAGTTGTTCAATATGATTGCTGTATTCAAATGCTCATAGACGAATTCGTATTAGAACTTCAGCGAAGAGGATTATTCTATTCTTGTCATTTTCAGAAAGACGGTGCAGTACTCACATACAGCTGTATATACTAGAGAATTCCCAATTAGAATATTTCCAGATAAATGTGTTTGTAAATATGGATTCCCAGGAGTCCAAATATGATTTACTATGATAATACCCTCGCGGGAGAATAATAAAGCGACACGTTCAACGAAAGAAGTCAGATTGAACAGATTATTTGATATGAGCAATTCAGTTGATTTTTAACGAAAATGATGGTGAACTTGTAATAAAAATCACAATCGGGAAATTTGAAGATTTTTTAATGTATTTATAATAAGGGTGAACAAGTAGATCTGCATGATAACGAATGGTGTGTCATGACATTGACTGATATGTTAATAGAATAACCAGAAACATTTTTATAAATATTTATATTGAAACTTTAAACTAAATATTCCATCCACATAAATAGATTAAAATATTACATAAATATTCCTTGGCTTGGCTTGGCTTGGCTTGATAAAGCGTAATATGAAAATGTTCTAAATTATTTGTTCAACTTCTGTCTTTTATTTATTACTATTCTTAATAGAGCTCATTTAAAAAATTAATAATGAGGGTTTTTGTAATGCCCTCCTAGTCCTATATTACCATATTCACAAAACTATTATCTTTGATCCTTTAAATGAGGTTCAAATTTAATTTAACAATTATAGTTATAATATCAACCGCATTCAAGGAAAAATATTTTAATTTCAAAATACATTTATTCAGTTTATATTTTAATACTAGATTAAATAACATAATTTATTGTGTTATTCGAAGAAATTGTGAATTTTTACCTGGCCAGTTCAACAAGTGCTTCGTCCACGTTGTAGTTATCTTTTGCGCTTGTCTCAATAAACAAAGATCTATAAGACTAGAACATTTAGAGAAACACATACAAATTACATAATGTTATAGATTACAATTTTGTGAATGTAAATAAAGTATTAACCAGATGATTAAAACAGAAAATAAATATTATATATTTGTACTACCGTTTGATATGTAAATATTGTGAATAATTCGCATAAAAAAATCTAATAATTGTCCATATAACATACAGCAATGTAATGAAACATAATATTTATTTATTTATTGATGTTATATTTAAAGCATTTAATATTTCCGATAGAAAATAAATAAAGTTTACACAAATAGAAGCAAAGCAGTATTTCACTTTGACATTAAAATTATATATTATGATATTATGATATGATATGGTAAATAATATTCAAGAATGACAATAATATGCAAAAAAATCCTAAACTATAGCTATTTTCCCATTTATATACACAAACTTGCTCGTAATATAAGAATATTTTTTAAAAGCATTTTAAAGTGTATTTTGAAGAAGATTTGAATGCAGCAACAATTTAAGCATTAGGCATGTATTAAAAAAGCTTGCAGATGGCGATTATAAATTAGTATTGAGCTATATTTGTTTAAGACTGAAAACTCTTATTCGTATAATTAGGAACTCTTTTTCAATAGAATCGCAAAAATATCAAAATATAATTTAAAATTAACATAAAAAATATATTTACTGTGTTTATAATATACCTACATGCAGAGATATTCATAATGTATTGTATTTGATATTTGAATAATGTGGATTTTATTTATTTGTGTTAAAATTAATTATCGCAATTCTTTCTAGCAATAACTTATTTACATTGAAAGATCATATTTATACATTTGAATTGGCATAGTTGATTACATAATAAGCTTCTTTTGTTTGTTTGAATGTTATAATATGTATGTAACTCCAAATTTGAATTAGTTTAGAATATTTGACTAAATTACATTTGTTTAAAAAACAAGAATTTTTTGTTTTTGACATTTTTATGTCTCCATAATAATACTTTTCAATTAGAATTAAATAATAAGAGATGGCCTTAAAATAAAAGTATAGTGTCATGTTGCTAAAATTCTTATTCAAAGAAATCTGCACTGAATAAATCAATTACACAAATTCTTTGATTAAATTTTTAAATAAATACATTTTTCCACAATCGTTTCCTTTCGGAAAATGTCCACAAAACAATTTTTCGCTAAGGTTGAAACGAAGAAAAACAGATAAAATGACATCACGAACCTCAGCTAGTCGCCACCCGTCGACCCAATCGATAACAGTGGCTCCGTCTGAACGTCGTTTCTCCCGTAAATCGGTCTTGTTTCCCACCAAGAGTATGGGTACATCTGCTTCTGTTTCTTGCTGTATATAAAGAGAAAAAAGAAAACACTTTATACTGTCTTATAAATAACACAATCAAAAATTTAAATAGTATTTTAAACGAGTTTTAAAAACGGATTTAATTTTCTACTTTCTACATTACGACTCATCATATACTATATAAGTACATATATATTATGTTTAAATTATCAATAATACATACTATAATCACCACAAACTGTATGATTTCTTTCTGTAGTAGAATTTTATGCTTTGGACCCAGTATAAACTCACGTGAACCGTATCAATCCAGCTTCTTATATTGAGAAAAGACTTTTCGAAAGAACAATCGAACATGAGGATAACACCGTCTGCTCGACGAAAGTAGGATTTACTGATACTTCGAAATCTGAAATTTAATATTTAACATATAATATGAATGTAGGAATATTCTACTCGTATACCGTAAAATAGAGATATGATATAATATGAAATAATTATCGATAACTAGGTATAGAAAGTTCACGCTTGCTTGGTTACTACGTCAGCAGGTAATTAGTTAAATATATTATATTATCATTATTTGGGGGTATTCAAGTAGCATGTGTAACATTACAGTAATTATAACATATGAAAATGATACGTTAAATAATAAAAATAATATTCCCAATTAGTAATTATTAATAGAAAACTATAAATTCCTTGAATCAATTTGCATCTCAAATGCATACATAAACATCCGATTAATATTGTGTTAAGTAGTTTCATGTCAAGGTAAATTTACTCTGCTCCTAACTTTAGGATACACACATATATGTTACGAATCACATATAATTTTTGCTTGTTATTTAATGTTAGTTTAATTTTTTATTGATGTATACAATACACTACATATAAATAATTTTTAAGAACGTAAGTGATTTGCTTCATCTCAAAGATAGATCATAATGGTACTACCATAAAAATGTAAGATATATTTCAAATATAGTACTACATGTTGACAACAAAATTACTATCAATGTGCTGAATCTGAAAGAGCTCGCTGTTGTGTTTTCAGAGAAGGGAATTGGGAAATGCATATTTCATTGACAGATAGAAACTACAAGTGATTTGATAACTTTTTTAATTCACTAGGTATTACTGCAATAAATTTGTCCATTGGGTCCAAGGTATCATGCTCTATATATATGTATACATCGTTGTATATACAATCCGAAATTCATCAGTCATCAATGCTTACTAAATAATCTGTTGTTGGACGAGTGAGCTTTTCATGGGATTACATCAATTTTATTTTAGATGAAAAATAGTTATTGTAGTTAGCGTGTGTCATGTAGCATTAGCATTATAATGTTTAGGAGCAATGAGGAAGATTCAGAGATCTAGCCAGCTGACAAAGGGTAACAACATATCGTTCTCTCCCTTCATATTTCTTTGCATATGAAAGATGGCATGCACAGTCTCCACGTCCAGAAAGTAATGATAATTTTACCTCAAGTTTTCTCGAAATTATACTTTTACCAGTCGATGAAAGCATTTTTATGTGTTTACTTTCTTTGTATTGCAGTTCCTCTTCTTCGGAGCATATAACTTCATTGGAAGCCTTGAAAGAGATGGACTCTCAACAGCATATATAGAGGTAATTGATCACTTATTTATCATCCAATTTTGATATTCTTTCATTCCATTCCATTTCGTGCATTCAACCTGTTTAGTCGAGCCTTTTCAGTTAATGAATACTTCTATGATATACATATGTCTATGATATATACATATATCCTACTAAAGGAGCTTAATATTTCGATAGTCTTTCACAGCTGAGGTAGAATCATTATGACGCAACACCAAATTCTATCGTAACTACTTTCATAACTGGTATGGATTCTATTCAAACATTCAGATTAAAATACTATAATATTTTTAAAAAATTAGACACCTCGCGCGAGTTTTTTTATAATTTTTTAATATATATCTGCACCTTTCTACTAAACTTCGCTATAATTATTGAATTATTAAGCATATTCATGGATTGGAGTTGCTCCTTCATTGTAGAAATTTTAGTAAATTAACCTCCACTCTTTTGTGATTGTGTCAACATTATTAAATTTTATTGATTTAGCGATGGGTGGCATTGTATTTGTACTTAAAAACCTACCAAATACACTTTTAGGAGTTACAAACATGTTCTACATGAAATTTAACAAAAAATGTAATAGATTCAGTCAGATATAATGAATAACCAGAAGTTATACTCAAATATATATATACTAAAACAAATTGAAAAATGCAATCGTACAATATTATGATAATGTACTAATAACCTGCAAATCATCTGTTAAAAGTTCACTAAACTATATATAAAACTCAATGGAACAGAAATATTGTACTCAATAATGCAACAAAAACTTGCCGTTCCTGTCCTGCTGTATCCCAGAGTTGAATGGCAAAGAGTCGTCCGTCGATATTCAAAGTTTTCGTCTGGAAGTCGACGCCTGCGTGAATAGTTGAAAAAGCAACAAATAATTTATATAACAATCGGTTTGATTAAATAAACATTTTAAATTATACTAATGGAAGTGAAAAATTCACAAATATTAATTAATATACAAATTACATATATACGATGTTAGTATTACAACATTATTTCACATACCTATATAATCAGCCCCAGACAGTATTGCATTTAAACTCATTTTGTGATAACTATATAGATATAGACAAATGTATTATTACTAATATTAATAAATTAATATATTATGCATAAATAAAAATAATAGAAAGTCATTCTGAAAAAGTTAAAAATAAAAACGAAGGTGTTGCAACATTTCAAAGTAATATATTGAACTGTATATGGATCAGTTAGAAATAAGATCTTGAATTTTACTGTTTAATATACAGTTTTCTTAAGTGTTCTGTGAATTTATACAAATTCCGTGTAGTAGTTAAAGTATAATATTTAATGCTAACAATTCTACTCCTAACTAAGTTTACTTATATTACATATTTCAATACTCAAAGAAAATAGTTACATGAGGTACTACTTTAAGTAAAGCTCTTTTTAATTTTTACTGCACTAAAACTCACTTTATTAATTACATGGTAACGAAAAATAAAAATAATCAATATTCTATTATTTTCATCCTCAGCTAGTAAACCGATACAAATTTGTTCTGGAGGCGAAATAGTATACTTCAAAAAATGTATAATTAAACACTGAAAGTGGTTATCGACACAATCATATATTATGTAGTATAAAATAAATTTTACTTTGCTTTCAAGAATGGGCTAGCTAAGAAAGTACCATCTATATAAAGTTTATACTTACATGTTTTAAAATATCATATTGCACTTTTGCACTCTTTATTGATATTGTAAATGTATTCAACTACAGATATTAATATTAATATATATATTAATAAAGGTAACAAAAAGTTGCAGATTATGCTCTACATCTTCAAGTTAACACAAAGTAGATTATTAAATAAACTAAAAAATATGAAACATTATAAGAATATTAAAAGATTATATTACGCAATAAAATCAATGGTTTTAATGTTATTTTTTAATAATCAACTAAAGCAGAAAGTGATAAATAAAATGTTATTTATAACAAAATCATAACAAATCAAAATGCTTTGTTTAAAATTAATTTATAATATAATGATCTATTTAACTTCATTGAGTATTTTGAAAACCATTAAAACTATAAACTGTAATTGTACGTTTAATGAATGTTAAATATCTCTGAAAACTATAATACATGTAGTTAAACTAACCGCTTTTATAATAAATTAAAAGATAATGGAGCTATAGTGACAACTGTACAATTTGTTGTATGCTTATGTTTAGAAAAATATTCCTTAAAACAAAGTCCGATATTTTTAATCAATATTCTGTCAACATTATTAAATTACATTAAAAATTTATAATTCAAATGTTTCTAATTATTCTTAACTGACTTTACAGTCAATTTTAATTCAAAATTTAATATCCCTAATAAAAATTTATAATATGTATTCAGCTTTTAAGCTTATTCAATTTAAAAAAAAAAATTGTGGTAAAATTCAGATATACTGTTTCCACGATTTTTTTGAAGCAATTTAACGTTCTCGTATTTAGTTCTTGTCGATACTTTTTCGCTAAGAAACAACATTTTTTCATAAAGCAGTTTGATTCTCGATGTTATCAGTTGTCTCCGATACTCACCAAGCGTGGCCGAGAGTCCATATGCAAACTCCTGTCGACACAGACGATGAATAAAGCTAGTTTTGCCAACTCCCGAGTCCCCCGCTAACACCACCTTATACATGCGCTCTGGTGTATCTAACTGGAGTAGCGATGAAGAGCCAGGCATTTGTGTGCTGCCACTTATTACAGACTCCGTGAGTGGGGGACTCCCACACCCCGAGTGTGCTCCATCGCCCCTCTCTTCCTCAGCACCACCCGGTCCCCGCTGAACGCCAAAGAAACCAGAGAAATCCATGGCAGACCAGCGTTTGCGGGCCGCAGCCTCACTAGTCATGCGAGAGTCTGGGGGAGAGGCGTGATGCTTCTGACCGAGCGGGTTGTATGTGAGAGCTGCCAGGGAAGAGGATCGCTCGGCTGAACCAATGGGAATGAAATGACCAGAGCCCTCCGGGGGGTAGCGTTGGTCCCGATTGGACGACAACTCACCTTCTTCCTACATGCACGGAAAATTTTGGGACAAATTAAAACGTTCACTGAACAATGATAGTTTGTTGCACACAGTGACAATGTGACTATTTTTATATGTTAATAACAATTATTAAAATAAAAAAAGATTGTAGTGTCTTGTGAGAAAAATTAAGAATTTTTAAAATAATAATTAAAAGTAAAATGGAATGAATATGATTAATTATTACGGCTTCTTATTTATTATGCACCCAACCTTCTCTTCTATAACATTTTTCAATATTAAAAAAATTTGGTTGTTGCAACATTAACACGCTAATTTTCTCATGAAATTAAGAGATTGTGTAAAATTTGTTCAACTAGTAATTATGACTAACTTATTGATTAATTTTGTATAAGTATTTATTTGTTATCAAACAGTCCATTTGCTTGTTTAAATAGATTTGTTCGATTCTAATTTATGGTGTCACTTGGGTGATGATTGACTGTGTGTTGTTGAAATGTAGTTTTGGTATTTTATCATACTACATATAAGTCTCCACACCTTTGAGAAAATATAATTATAGACATTGGCGTCGGAAGATAGTTAATATTTGGGTGGGGGGCATATAATATGGTGGAAGAAAATCGAAATAATACAAAGCAACCTCCTGAATGCTCATGGCTACACGGTAAGCATACTCTATAAAATCAATTTTTTGGGGGTTTTAAGACCTAGAATGCAGGAGAAGGCCTCTAAAATCATTGATTATAATTCTCAGTTTTGTATTCCATGCAACGTTTGGTTACAAATAAACCATGTTATTATAAACACCTCAACCCATCTGTA
>JAYRBW010054035.1:0-11052 GCA_036023295.1 Invenusta paracnida
TCCTGCAAACGAATCAGTTCCTTTGTCAAGAAGTCGAGCATATTTCCAAGACTAGATCCTTCCAACCGAGACATCGCCTCTTCTTTAGTAGACTCGTAATTATGCAGACGATGGCGCTGCTTTTGTAGCTTCAGGGCCGCCTGTCGTTCGTGTATTCGAAGATGGAATTCTGCTTTCCGGAGAGCGTGAGTTGAGCGAATTTCGGAGATCAAATCCCTCCGCTTCATTATGCCCTCGTACATCATAGTATGGACAGCCATTCCTCTGATAAGTTGTTGCAGAACTTTGGCCGCCTCTTCAACGTCATCTCCATACTATTTTTGTTCGAATGAGGCGGATCAACCGAACATAGAAAAGCTTATATGTATATAAAATCGAGGAATACACTACACATCCGACAAATTATATAGTAATTAAAGACTTGTAGTAATTCGTGCAAAGAATATTTCGATAATATTAATCATTATGTGTGGTATAGTAGGTTAACATAAATCGGATAAAACAGATTATTTAAAATAATAGCATGAGGCTCTAATAATCCACTAAAGCCTTGACCCTTTATAAAGTGTATTATTCTGTCTGTAAGTTAAATTATTTCATATCATTTGGGCGATTATTGTTAAAGTCTGCCCAATCGTTGCCCTAGTTTCTGCATTAGCAACACAATGCATACATCTTTTCTCAATACATTACACAAAGAAGATTAACTTATATTCGCCTTAAATATCACCACATCGTCTCATTTAGCTTAAACTATAAATGAACAACTTTCATAGCCCAAATCACCATAATTTTTAAACGATAGTAATAATTCCTTGCGTAAAAATAAGATATTTCTAGTGCTATATTTTGTAACATATTTTCAGTATAATCGGTGTTATTATCGATTGGAAAATAGACTGATTAATTGTTTAGTCATGGCTTAATTTTTGGTGCAAATACACAGTAGATACAATTTTAGCATATAGGTACTTCATAGCAGAAAATTACTTGGTAATATTTTATTGTACGTAAGTCTATTAATGTCTATCTAACTTTGTTGCAAACTTCATATTTGGGGGGAATAAGCGTGAATATTAAAGTGATATAAGCAATTTTTATTTATAAACATTCTTAAGCATAGAAATATTTGCAAAAAAACTACTTCTTTTCCAGCTTGTGTATTTCGAGAAATTTTTATAATGACATTAATATTATGTTAAAGTCAGTTTTACGATATAACCATGAATTGTTTAACATGTTTAACTTAATGCATATGTATCTACCAATAAATTCATTATAGATTTCATTTAAAAAATATTACAGGTCAATGGTCTTCATTTAATATGTAAGAAATAGTTTATAGTTATACCATATACATATGTATAGGTACATACATCACGTGCCAAAAAGATAATGAGACTAAGACAGAGGCTATTTTTTTACAAAAATTTCGAAATATTTAAATTGTGATAATATGTTTTAACAAGTTATTAAAATTATGTTTTAAAAAGTCACATTATTGTTTTTAATTAAAGTATTCCAAATATGATTTACAGTCACTTAGAAATGTGTAGGTATTGTTTTATAAGATTTGTTTTGCTATTAAATATTATTTGCAATTCATTTTAGTGTTGAGGTATTGTATAATATATATATGATTAATTTATATCCTGTGATCATTCTAAAATAGTTGACAAAATGAAGACGTGAATGCTTACTTCACACGGTTCCACTATCGAAGGAGTTGTTGGTCTGATTTCATCCGGCTCAATTTTCACCAAAAATCGTAGCGGTTTGGGGGCATTATATTGTGGATTTTTCTTATCTTCTAAGTACTACGTGTACAGAAAATGTGAAATGTGAAATTATGTATAAGCAATATTGTGAACTACAGTCTTCTTAAAATAATCAATAAATACATAATTAAATTGTGGAATTGTAAAGTTTCATTTATTTTGAGTTCAAATGCAAAGTAGTTTCATGCGCTCTTGTAACTTAATGAATTGCTTTTTGAACAGATGGACATTACCCGGACAAACGCATTGAATTGTACTTCTGAATTCTATTAATCAAGTAACAATATAGTAATACTTATAAAAATAACAATTTTGAGTGCCTACTACAAATGCGATGTCAAATAATCAATTACACATTTTAGATTTTATTTTTTTTTAGTAAATATGCATTTTATAGGGAGGGTATCTACTATATTACCTTAAAATCATACTAAATGAATGCTTTACTATTACTTAAATATCCACAACTTGAGAGCAGTAGATAAAATAGAATTAATATAATAAAGACATCTATCTGTTCAAGGTCATAATACATTACTTGATAATGTTGACACTACAGCCCAATTCAAACGCATTAACATTTAGTTTTGCCTTTTTTTAAATAAGTCTGAAAGTATTTAATTGCAGTAATTATTTTAATGAAATAATCAATTTACCATATATTATATATTATATTTACTTTTATTGTAATCCTCCTTTTCAGTTATCAAGAGTATATATTTAGTAATATATATAAAATAATATTTTATTGTAATTCTGAATTAAGACATACAGAAAAACGTGTTCCATTATTCTCAATTTGGAAAACTGCATTTTTGAGGAATTTGCTTAACTTACATTCTTACGTTACAGTTATTCGGAACAATTCTTTGTATTATTAACGATAGTTCTAATTTTAACAAATGATATTTCACTAATACCTGAGCAAGCTCAGCCATTTCATTGACAGCGCGGTCCTTGCGCTTGGTGAATCCAGCATACGTGGTTGTCACCTTGGTGGGAACTGAAACCCGGGGATTAAGCACGAACGGGGGTATACTCTGCTCCAGCTCTAGGAGACACTCGTAGTTACGCAGATATCGATTTCTGATCTCGTACATTTCCGAGCGTCTATCGGGGAACACACCGCTACGCGTGAGAGGCACGAATATCACAGAGGCTGGGTTCCCGTAGTCGGCAATGATATCCCGATGATGTCGCTTACCCGCAGCTTGATGACCCATTCGACACATCCTACGAATGCCTGTCCATAAATAATGGCTGAGTTTTATATGTCTATACGGATATAATATAAAAATATGAGTAGAATTTCTGAGAAACTGATTAAAATATGTCAATATTGGAATACCTATAGGGCTAGAGTAGACTGGCAGATGCGAAGTGTGCAAGCGGGAAATATGTCATTTGATACATGGAACCAAATAGTCAGGACTAACAGAAGATAACTCGACATATCTTTCTATCAGGCAGTAACTTATTTAAATTTAATAAAATAAAAGGATTTTTAGTAAATTTAGTTGTAAAATGCGTAGTATATATTTAATGGCAGTCAATTGGTAATTATGTTTTGCAATATTTGTCTGATTATTAGACTATTCGGTTAAATAAAACTATTAAAGTTTCGTTAAAATTGTAGTTTAACGTGCTTGAGTTTACATATCGTATATTATAATAACATTTAAAGTTTATCAAAGCCTTTTTACAACAATTGGTGAAGCGGATAAACTAGTTACGAGTATATAAACTGAAAATATTGTACTTTAATGTGTCTTATAATCAGCACAATCGGAAGGCATACTATAAACACGCGAACTAACTTCGAAGGTGTTCATACTGCACAATTCTCAGCCTCTGATCTCTCTCCTTGTCTTTCTGTTGCCAAATGATCGATAAACGGGAGTGGGTCAAATATTCCGTGTTTTTCTCTCTTTGAACAAGTAGCTCCTCCATAACCTGCAACCGACGCTTCTGTAAACTAATACGGATAAATGTATTATCACAAAATATATTTTTATACAATTTACAAGCATTTGAAATCAACTTTTTCGATTAATTTTATAAAAAATATCCATATACATATATACGGGTATATGTAATCTGTAATTTATATATATATAAATTTAATTATACAAATAGGCTTGCTAACTATCATTTAAGTAAGATTTTTGTATATTTTCATATTTATTATTTTATAAAAATTGTAATTCGTAATTGCATAATATTGCATAATAACGTGTTATGCCTTTGAATCAATTGTATTAAAAAGAAAATGACCATAAAAAATCTGTGTATTATAGGAACAATATTATGGTGTACTAAATTGTTTACTTTTAGTGAAATTTGCAACATCGATATCAAATTTTGTAATTTACAATCATGTATGATGCGGTATATAAAAATATGACAAAATAATAATATTAATTGTCGAAATACACTTTCCTTAAAGTCAGTGTAAGGGAAAGAAGTATCCAGTTTTTCTAAAATATTTTGGACGGCATATCTTTCCCAGAATATCGGGTAGACAAAAAGCTGCTATACATTTTAGATTTATCTAGTTTGAAAGTAGATTTAAGAAAGCACTTAGTATATGAATTCCATTTTATAATGATTTATTACAAACAAAAAATAAAAAATGAACAATACACAAAAGTGCAAAAACCTTGTACCTACCGATTATATAATATGTGTCGGTAAATAATGTAGTCTTTCTGTAAATTACAATCGTTTAATAATGCTATCATCCATTAAAAGAATTGAATATACATATATGAATTGTATATATACATAATATTTTCACTTTGTTTTAGTTGGTTAAAAAGCACCTTTATCTTCCTTTTTGTTTCATAAAAGACCGTATCTTTTATATTTTGCTACAGTCTTTTTCATGAAGCTAAGAGATTAAGTCAAAATATTTATCCAAAGGTTTAAGATCTATGGCTCCATCTAAATTCTTTAAAAAGACATAAATCACAAGAATTTATCTTCCATTGACTTTCTCAAATGTAGAATAACACGAGAGCAGTTTCAAAACGAAGTGACCTTTTGCCCACACTCTGAAAGACAAAACTTACTCGATGATTTCATTTTCTCGAAAAGCCCACTCAGTTCTCTCCAGATCGTCCACCTTGTAAAAATCCTTTATTGTTGCTGTTCCACTCTCCATCAATTGCGACAGCTGACACTCCACTAGTCGCTTTTGTCGAGCTCTCTCGATCACCTCAATTTCAGAGATTCCCGCCGGTAATCCTTTTCCATAGCTCAAAGAAGCGATAATGAGGACCTCCGGGGCGGTAAATGGTTTGACAGTGTAGGGAGGATTGAAGGGCTCCGTCTGAACTTCTCCATCCCGCTTATCTGTCTGGATTGCCTTGTCCACGCAGACGATTGTCGCCAGGTGATCCTCCTGGAACATTCCACCACCATGAGGGAACAGAGAGTGGTCTGTCGGTCTCAGACACTGGCGGATTTCTTCCACAGTCTGTTGGGGAGATAGAAAAAATCTTTAAAGGGTACCTTACTTTTTAAGATATATAAAATATAGAGTTGTGATTATTATTTTACGCTCACTCTCTCTCTCTCTCCCATATTACATTATAAAATATTTGTAAAAAATTAATATATCATTTAGATTATTATATTTCTTTTTTTAATTGTGTTGGTCATAATTAATGTATCGTATATTTTTATTCCGGGGTTCACCAAATAACTTATCTTATTTAGAATAGTAAAATAATAGTTTTTCACTGTGCATTTTTTGTTATAATTTTTTATTTTAGTTATTGGTTAGAGCAAGTTATCTCTTTGAATTTAATAATAAAAATTATTTCAAGTTATTTCAAAACGTTTCAACAATAAAATATTTCTTATTAGACACGAAGAAAACATCGTACAAATTATGATTTATTTTGAAATAGCACTTAATTAAATAAACACATTAATAAGATCCATAAATTATTTTACAGATATTAAAATATTCTCCACCTACAGTTATTGACTTCTCTAACCTTGAGAACTATTTCTGTAAATACGGAATCTAGCTATACAACCGGGGATGTTGTCAGTGTCTCTACTAAAGAGGCCATACCATCCTATTCCTCTTTGAAAGAAAACCCTCAAGACTGAAGTCATTGCTTTTAGAAATCGATTTCAAGGGTAAAGAAATATGTTGCTGAATATTGAAAATATTATGATATAAAATTACATGTATTATAATAAAAAATAATTAGACATTATGATGAATGTCTCAACATTATAAAATTAAAGTGTTTCTTTTTCAGGACATTGATAAAACTCTAAAATGATTTCGACATATTTAAATATAAACGTGTATGTACATACATATCGCATAATTTAATTATTTTATTTTTAGTATTTTTTGAGAATTTTTAGAATTTTTAAGAAAGGTCAATTATATACATGCATTGTTTCACTCTGAGATCAATATTTTTGTTCAATTTCCTAAATTACAATACATATTTGGGATTGTAAAATATCCTTAATGATAAATAGATGCGTATAAATAATTATCATTATTCGCATTAACTTCTCTCAAAGACAAGGAGATGACAATAGTCTTACTTTATCTCGTGTTACGGGTTTGCGAATGAAGCGTTTTAGAGATTCATCGGTGAATTCATCTGGGGGATAATTCTTCCGCAGACTTTTCAACCGAAAATCAAGGGTTTTGAAAGTGGAAATGCAATGGAAACTTATTAACAATTAAGAAAAGCACAAATTTTTCATAAATGAGTTATATTGCATATCCTTTAATTTATTTGGCTGGGTATATCTATACATTCATTATTTCTTTTCTTTTTGTATAAAGCGGTTTTCACACAATTCTTGAAATTAATAGTAAAATCCCAAGCGAACAATAAATATTTAATTAGTTCAATTTGTTAATTAGTAACTAGTTTAAATTACAAATACAATTTTGCATTATGCTAGGGAGACTTTTTTTTCTTTCTTATTTTATGGTAATTTTTTACAATTTAATCAATTTTATGTACATACTTTAATTTATCAATACTCTACTTTACTTTGCTTTGTTTTATTTATTTTTAATTTTATCTTAATTATACTATACTTAAATATTATATTATATTACTTTACTGATTTATTGAGTAAAATGGAAATCAAAAGTTCAGCGATTAATAAGAATTACATGGAAAGAATAAATTAAGTTATTAAATTATAGCAGCTAAAGCAAAACAAAACAAAGTACATGAAACCATAAAAGAAAAGAACGCTGTAAGAAACTGAGCTATAAAGTTATTCAATGACAATGTTGGTGACGAAAGACGTTGCATATACAACAAATGATTTTCTGAAGCTTCTAGTTCTGAAAGGTAGTTAGAGGACTAGTGGTCGCGTTCCATAGCTTTTGGAGTAGTTGCATGGAAGAAATAGATGGGTGGAGAGAGATGTAAAGTGGAACATGAATGATCAGGAGTGACAAACAAATAAGTGAAAATTGTATTTAAGAAACGCTATTATATTAGTTTTATTCTTCAGCAAATGCCTACAAAGGATGAGGAGACGCACTGAAATATATGTATTACGTACTTAAGTGCCTAGTAGAATTGGTTCAGTTCATCTTCCCTGAGGATAGAGCGAAGGATTCCGAACGTATGCATTTTCTTAGATGCAGCTTTTAAAACATTCGTAATGTGAGAATTTCGGTGAGTCTGTTGTTCTGTGAAACCATGTAGTTTTAGTTCATTTACACGCAGGATGCTTATCAGCAAAACAGGTTAAATATACATAAATGTACATACATATCGCATAATTTAATGGTTTACACTTTTAGTATTTCTGAGAATCTTTAAGATTTTTAAGAAACCAATTACATGCATTGTTTCTCTCTGAGATCAATATCTTCGCTCAAATTCCTAAATTAGAATAAATATTTCGGATTGTAAAAACATCCTTAATGATAAATAGATACGTATAAATAATTATCATTATTCGTTAATATCACACAACAAAGTTTAGAGACTTTCCCATGAAAAGTGACTAAAAATGAGTCCGTGAAGAGAAGACCAGACAAACATATTTTTGCGTTCAAGACGATAGAAATATTCACCCCAGTTGTTCCCGAATAATTGGTAGCATGAAAGTTGTGTCATTGATGAAGTTTGCGATATTGGAATTTAGAGAGATGATTGTTAGACGAAAAACTACAAGGCAATAGAGCGCTGGGACAAAACCCGAACCCTGAATTACATCGGAAGTAACTACCTCGACAGAGCCTACGATGTTTTCAACTGGGACAGACTGAGTTATCGGTTTGATAAACTACTTAAAGATCCGTTCAGTGAAAGGAAACCGGAAATCAGTTTTTCTAGGCATTTTTTTGTGATGGCTCAGAATGTTGAAGACCTTATAGAGAATCGTAAGAAACAATTTGGACGCTAGCAACGTCGAACTTTTTAGTTTGAGATATAGTGAATGATGAATGAGTGAAATGATAGCACCAAAGGATAGGACAAGTTCCAAATTAGGTTGCACCGAAATGTTTAATAAATTTGTATAACAGATTAGATTTGAGAATAAAGCGTTCGAGGATTTTCTAGGACATTACTGGAAGGAGAGGAAAGGGTTGCGGGTTTAAGAAGTCGACTTTGTTGTTTTTGAGACAGAAATAACCTGGGCATATTTCCATTTGTTTGAAAACAACGCTAAGTTGAACATGCGAGTTAATGGACCAGCAAGGAGTTTGAAAGCTTCTCTGTAGATTGTCATGAAACGCAATCGCTGACCCAACGAATTTATACTCAATAAATGTCTTTAATTTCAAAGATTTGGCGCCACCGTATATAGCTGTCAACAATTCATCAATTCACCAATATCGGGAAGAATTCAATTTAGAAATCCTAATTTACGATTTTATTAAACTATATATATATTAAAATCATCTGCAATTCAACTGCTATAAAATATTAATGGTGTTATCGTTTGCTACCAACAATAATACAACACTTGAGTATATAATAATTTATTAAAGTAAAACCTACACGAATGTATGCGCATTTTATATTAGCTTAATAATATGTTTCATTATTCTATTGTTCTGTTGAATATGATTAAACAAGTTTATTTATGTTTAGCACAGTTTTTCTTGGTGTGTTCTTACTCCGTTACATTTTGAATAACAGTCGCATTTAATATTTACAAACTAATTTGTTTAACAAGCCATGCTTAGTGGACTCCAATTATTTTAATACACATTTTTAATACAAAACGTATTTAAAAGATTTTGCAGGCATAATAGCAACATGTTAATAAGCAAAAATAAGATTTGCCATAAAACGAATTATATGTCCGAAGAGGATTTCCGTATTTCTTTATAGATTCCACATTTTCTTCTAAATAATTCCTGCTATACTTATAATACTGTATACTGTAAATTGGTATTACTGCTGCCACCACACTGCAAATTTCATGAATTGCAATAAATCCTATTTCACTGAAGTAATGGCATAGCCTTTGTATAGTAAATTGACATTCTTATGCTTATACAATCCTTTACAATAATGAATTCTAATAAACATCATAAATAAGATAATTTATCAAGTGTCTTACCGCTTGTATTTCAAAACAGCGCCTCTTGCTTTATTTCCAAAATCGTTCCAATTTATTGATTCCCCTAACGATCGTCCTTGTATTGTCGGCAACTCCACTTGACACGAGAAAAGGGTGGAACAATTTCCATATTTTGTACAAGGATCTAAAATCAATGAGTACACACCGGAAAATGAAATACTAGAGACAAAGATTTCGTAATTATTTTGATTTTGTATGTGCTAGAGATACTTTGTAGGTATATAAATATATTGTACATATATATATTATTGTACACATATATTGTACAACCTAAAATTATTGATGCACAGTAGTATAATAATACACTATTAGAAAGATATTATCAATCACTTCCAACAGAAGAAGAGACAGAACAGTGTGGTTTCAATATATTTAATTTCAACTGAACAAGTCTCAATGCTAGCACGTTAATAATTTGGTTGCTAGCCCCATACTAGAAGTGAAGTCATTTAATCACTTTTATGCCCCATCCACACTAAAATTAAACTTGTTAAACATTTTCTGTCAAGCCAAAATTTAATTGGCTTAAAAACGCAACACGTGATCAATTTGCAAACGTGTAGCTGAAGATTTGATGGATTCTATTACTTTAATTGTTTTATAATGCAAAGTGAACAGTATTTTATCAAGCTACTTGACAAGCCGGCTTGAGGTGTACCTATATTGGAAAGCAGTTATATTTAAATTACTTAAACAGTCTTATACTACTCAAAAGTAGGGACACAGCAGCCCTTCTACAATCTACACAACTAATATAATTTTATTTAAGTTATTTAGCAATATATTATTTGCGTTTCAATCTAAATATAATTAATTTAAATTTGTGCTAAATTTATTATTCGTAAAAAAACAATGAAGTCCTAAATAGTTTATATTTTATTTGAAGAATGATTGAAAGAATAAAATTGAACATACATATTTCATAAAAGTTTATTTTCTTACGACAAAAATGAATGCTTGATTTGTTATTAAAAGGATAGGTGTTTACCATGTGGGTACTTCTTTATATAGTAAGGATTCCTTGGCTTATCATATTTAACAGCAGTTTTTCCATAAAGATGTCTGCTTATCATTCCATATGCCGACATGTTGTAATTTTAGTGTGAGTACTAAGACGTAATGGAATTGAATACAGATCGCAACTATATTTATGATTGATTACTTAGAAATAATAATGAACTGAAAAATCAATAAAAATCAATAAGTTATAAAAAAAGTAATCAAATAAAACAAAACATAACTGAAGAGAATAGAATAGAAAAAAACAAAAAAAAACAAGAATTGCTCAATAAGGATTTCTCAAATGTTAAATGAAACTGAGTATAATAAAAATGTAGCTGATGTTGAAATAGCTCTAGAAAGATACAAATGATAATATTCAATTTTAATGAGTATTATAAAATAATAAATTAATTCTAACTATCTCCATAGGATGTCAAAACAAAAAGATATTTATTAAACTATACACAACTGAACTTTCTAAAATTCATTACTGGTTTTTTACATGTTAACATGATAAGAATTTACCACCGTTTGTCTGTTAAACATTTTGTACAAAGTACCTTTTATATATTTTAATAAATTGATGCATACCCGGCAAAACGAAACTTTGTAAACCTTACTAAGATCTTAAAATATAGTCAAATCTTAGTAAATCTTATTCTGTTCT
>JAYRBW010054046.1:0-11051 GCA_036023295.1 Invenusta paracnida
CGTGATTGCATGGCATGTGTAGTTCTTATAGAGCAAACGCCGCGAACATCTAACTTTATAATCATGTGCATTGTTTATTGGCAAGTGTAGCTCTTATAGAGCAAACGCCGCGAACATCTAACTTTATAATATAAGTTTGTGATTGCATGGCATGTGTAGTTCTTATAGAGCAAACGTCGCGAACATCTCACTTTATAATCATGTACATTGTTTATTGGTAAATGTTGCTCTCATAGAGCATCCCGGTGAAAAATGAATGCTCGAATCGAGATAAAAACTTCGACGTTTTAACCGAGTCAATTGTTACAGGCAACTAGAATATAATTTATATCAGAAACCGTATAAGATAAAAACTTCAAATTTCGAACATGAGCAGATCAAGATGTTTTCAAACTATGTTGTCATTTTTAAGTCGGACATTTAGTTGGTTTAGATTTTACATACATTTTAATGTAATACCTTTGACCTAACATGTCCATAATTCGTATTTTTATAGGTTATATATACTACATCGATATCTATGAAAGCTCCGCTGTTTGAAGTGTATGCATGAGTCATAGATTATTTTAAGGAAACGTCTTCTTGTCTGTCCAGTACAACTACATTAGCCAATCACAATCGCCTAATAAAACATAACTAATTTATCTAAATATAGAAACAAATTACTATTTTCAACGACTATCTGTCAAAAACATAGATATTGTATATAGGATACAATATCTATCGTCAACAATCATAAAATTTATCACCTATACCTAATCCCAAGGCTACTGGACGTACACAGTTATTTTGGAATTATATTTTGTAGATTTTTAGTTATTATAGATCTAGAGTTTTTAATTTCAATGATTTATAATAATATTTGCAAAGATACTTGTATTTAAAATCTTTGAATATTTGTCTAACTAATACAAAATAATGATAGATCCTGTCGTCCAATAATAATTGATAAATTTCAACGTCTAAATAATACAAAATTATTATAAATCCCGTACTAAATTATATTTTAAGATACGTAAATAATCAAAGCCAATGTATTTGATGTAGATTTATATTGAACATTGGAATGGCACAAGGTTCTTATATAGACGGGGCAGTCTTAACGTTGTAGGGTAATGATTGGCATATATATTGGTACAGCGCACACATAACATGATCATTTCATTTGTGCAAAATAAAGAAAACGACGATTCGGCATCAATAGGATCGGCCTTTGCTGTTCGTCCACCACGTACACATAGGGTAAAATGGGGGAATGTCGGCCACCGGGTAATGTCGGCCACTAAACAAAAAAGTAATAATAACAGTTGTTAAACAAACAATTAGTTGATCGATGTTTAGCATTAAGACAGTATTATTTTTTTAATATATCTGAGAGGTAAATAGTTGAAAACAAATCTTAACATATGTGAAATGGATATTTTGATGAACAATGTTAGAAATCGTTCTTTTTTGTGCTAAGAATTAAGGTTTTGTGTTATTTATTTGCTAAGAATATTGAAGTTACAATGACATATTTAAATTAGTTGTACCGTTTCTATGTTCTTAATATTTTAATATATTATATAAAAGAACTAAATATTAACAATTTTAAAGATACCTTGTTTTATGTATGTCATGTTTTATAAATGGCCGACATTAACCTGGCACTTCGGGTAATGTCGGCCACGTTTTTTTAGTGGCCGACATTACACAACAGTTTGTCATTCACCAAATAATATTCTATGGTATATGATATTAATATAAATATTACACTATAATGCTACAGATATTAAATATTGGTTTATATAAGTTGAAAATTTAAATATAATACACTATTTTAATTAAATTATCTGAAAACCTCTTTTTGCTGCTATTTATACACTGCGCATGGATTACTATTATAATATTACTATAATATTATAGCTAGTATATATTGGAATCAATGCACGTTGTTTCCCTTCTGAATAACTGGTGTATGTCGACCAATCAGAGAGAGACCAGCAACGATTTTGTGATATTAAACTCACTTTATAATATAAAAATCTAAATCAAAAACGCTACCGCCAAACTTAATCAATAATCTGAAATTCACTGAAATATGAGAGCCAGTTTATTTAATCAATTAATTAATCTAAAAACTTTATTAATAAAACTATATTGATTAAACAGCGTTAAAAATCGCGATAAATATATTGATTAATCTAAAACCTTTTACTTCAACAAACTGTTACACTAAACGCTACGGCGACACTTGATTTACGCAAAGACCCAAGAAACTTCTGTACGCTATGTAAAGGCTTCTTCTACGACAACAGTGTGCAATCGGATTTCATTGAATGTACGAATTGTAAATTTTGGCAACATATATGTTGATTGTGCGGGTATGGCACGCAAGAATCTTCATGGCTATATGTGTGAATCTTCTGAAGACGTTTAGAACCTACGATGTTTGATATTCAATAATTATACTGTTTAATTCTGTCCTTATTAACTTATGCACCTTTGTAGGTATGCTTTATACATATATTACATTTTAATGTAATTTTGATAACATATTTTCGGATTTGGGTTCATTCTATTATTGCCACATTTTATCGTATTTATATAGTTCAGTATATATAAAAATACAAAATGTATTACCATTTTTGTGACATATTTGTAAGGTTTATAGAATCTATATTTTACTGTTATAGCACACAAATAATAAGTGCTAAATCAAAAGTTATAATGCCTTATTAAATTCGTTTTGTATTAAATTGTAATTTATTTAAATAAAACAAAATATAACCATTTTAATACTAATAATTATCGATAGTAATGAGACTCAACATTATTGAACGTGGCCGACATTACCCTGAACAATATTTTATTCTGGCCGACATTACCCTGAAGTGGCCGACATTAGCCTTAATATAGTATGGTAATATAAAAACATATTTTTATAGAAATGAATTTGTTTACTACAAAAATAATATTGTGTCATATAAACAACATCCTAATGAATATTCAACAATAAGTATTTGTTACCATATTGCTAAGATCAACATGCAAATATAATTTTACGTGAATTCTTAAATTTGGCCGACATTCCCCCAAAATACCCTACTAACTATATTGTGAGCAGGAGCTCGTCGTTGAACTGGAGGATCGAGAAGCCATTGTTGGACGATACCCACACTTTTTCTTCAAAATATTTACTTTTTTTATATACATATATATTTTGAAAGGTAATATATCAAAAAGTATGTAATAGATATACATAATTTTTTCAGCATATAAGTAGAAAACATTGCTATAATAAAAGTCACGAAGACTTGGAGAATATAAATTGAAAACAAATTTATGACACATATTATTTCAAAGCACCTGTGACGTTTGTCTCATTTAAAACGTACTAGGGTTAAATTTTAGCTCGCAAGTGTCTCGGTGAAATTAAGGTGATTCGATGTCGAAACTGCGACCTTAATAAATCGTTATAAAATTGTAATATTTTTTATACTACTAACAGTAACAAAATTATTTAAATATTTTTAATAAATATATTCAAATTATTTTTCGTTTATTTTTAATTAACATATTTCGTTTATTTTTTAATTAACATATTTCGTTTAATTTTTATAAAATTATTATTAAATCATTTTTTAAATATTCAATTATTAAACAATACATTTTATTAATATTATATATTTTAAAATTGTTGACAGAATAGTACAAAATTGTAATTGATTTCGGCTTTTTACAAATAAAGAGAATAAAACATCCAATTTTTGTGAATTTATATATAAATGTATATTTTAGTATAAAAAATGCAAAACTAAATGTAGAGACATATACATACATCCGGCTCAAAATGTTGTACACTGTGTACAAATTTTATTTAGTTCCGATAAGGCTTTCTATAAAAAGTTCAAAAATATGGTTAGGGGGGGTAGTTACCCCCCCCCCCCCCACTTAGTTCATGAAGGGTTATGCATGAAGGAGGAGTTACAAGGTTTTAAATCGAACATCACAGCTGTACAACTCGTCGTAACTGAATTCATCCTTCCATTCATCATAACCGGTAAATCGCACCACATATTTCTGAGTGTTAGAATTAAAGGATTCTATAACTCCTGGAAACCAACCAAGCCATTTCTTCCTTGAATTCTCATACTGTACTTCAATTTCTTTCCCCAGGAGTTGAACATCTACTTTTCGCCGTTTCGAACCAATAGGCGGTGGTCCTGTAAATAATATTAAAAATGTTTAAGCGTTTTTGACATTTAAACAAAACTGATCAAGTAAATTTAAAACCAAAATAATTGCGCAGGACACGTGACTTTTTCCAGCGTCGGACGAAGATTTTGGATAATGATGTATCGAACAAAATGTTTTCGACTATACAGGGTGTCCCAGAAGTCACGCATCATAGGAAAATATAGTCAAAAATCATTATAACCATAATGATATATATTTTATGGTTTAAACGTAGCCATGGCTATCTTCCTTCTTTTGGGGTCATCTAAAATCAGTGGTTTAAAATAATCGTTCAAGAAACATCGAACAATTACAGGATAATATCATATCTGAGATGGCTAATATTACTGTAGACATGATTAGACACGCTCAAAATTACAGCATCCACGAATTCGTATGTCGTAGCACACGAGGAAGGTCTTTTTGGACATTGGTTATAATGATATTTGACGATAAATAATAATTTCTTATCATGCAAGTGTATATATTATCAATATTTATTTATTATTAAATCCAATATTGTATTTATGGAATCATGCAATTTTTCCTATGATGCGTGACTTCTGGGACACCCTGCATAATACATCTTTATTGTAATTGAATTCGCCATACAAGAAAAAAAAGGTTCAAATTTCAGTATTTTGCAAAAATACGTCCTTATTGTGGACCGTTGCAGTTTAAGAATCGAGAATAAGATTATGGGAATAAAATTACCTTAAATAAAAAACAAACAATATATGATTTAATAATAAACTATCAATTAATATTTATCAATCTAAAGTTGTATGGGGTATTATGACAGTTCGTGCTGGAATCATCAAACTAAGTAGGCTAAAATATAAAGTGTGATGAGCGGCCATAATATAGTAAAATATAATAAAACGTAATACATATTTAACGTATATTTTGTGTCAGAGGTGAATCAAAAGGTGTTAGACCGTATAATTATGCCAGCAATAATAGATAACAGGAAATTTGTCTTATAAATTCATTAACACCCACACACAACTGTCAACGTGGAGAATGTCTTTCGTAGGGTAACTCGTCGGCAACCCATCATGATGAACGGGATTCATTTCATATTATTTTGACAGCATACTGTACCAGAATACATTGATAAACGTTTACCGTGGCCGTGGTGTGAAATCAACTCATAAGATCTGTCAACCTTAGTGAAGCGAAGTACTCGATACAAACATAATTATAAGCGCACCTATTATAGTTACCAGATATATTAAGTTTTCCTTGAATTAGGTTTAATTAAGTACAAAAACAAACCTCTAGCATCATGCTCCATGCCTTTCCTTTTTCTCCACATTCTTCTTCTGTCAACTGCAGCTTGTCTCCCAGTCACAGTGGAAGAAGATGTACTTGCACCTTTCAGAGCCACAAGAATACGCAAAGCTGATTGCTTGTCCTCCCGATAGAGATGGCTCAATACACATCTCATGTCGCCTTGCTTTTCCCGTTTTGGTAAGCTCTGCGAATTGGCCGATTCTACTGGATTGTCATCAGACCGGGTAAAATGCCAATTTTCCGAAGACAACTGACTGAATGCTCTACAAAGCATGCCTGATTGAAACAAATGATAAAATCATAATAATTAAATATATAATAAAATTAAATTAAATAACAATAAAATATAGGGTGCGTTTATTATTCCACTTTATATATAAAAAAGTGACTTTGAAGATTTTTATTATGTCACAGGGCTTTAGATTAGATTATGGCCGCATCCAACCATCTAGACATTCTGAGACATATGATCTGTCAGGCAGAATAAATAGTTTTAGCATAAATCTCACAAATATATGCAACTGAGGCCATAATTACCATTTTTTTTAATCAATTACCGTTTTTACTGTTTATTGATGTTCATTTGAAACCAATCGGATTCAGAGTTTACTCCAAATTTATATTCTAAAAATATAATTGATGATCCGGATCTAAAAATTAAATTATCCGGATCACAGTAGTCACATGGATCAACATTTTTCAAATTAGAAACCTGCTTGATACACTACATAACACCTGGTTCATAAACGCAACATGTGATTTCATGATTTTATACAGTTTTTGGATAAAAAATTGTCATACTTTTCTTCTGCTGCATGTTTTTCTATACAATCTATGGAATGATCCTATCCTCTATAATATATAATTTAAGTGACAAATATTATTTCTCAAATATTCTGAGATACCTATGATACAAATCGATATTTTGAAAATGTAAATCGGCGACTTTCTTTATTACCTATTTTTTACATTTTATATGGCAACGACTTTTCTATATCAGTTATTAATTTGTAAAAATTGTAAAATATAATAAAAACGATTAAAGAATGAAAACATTATCTTCGGTCACGTGACCGAAGGCTGATCGAAAAAACAATTATGCCAAAACATTTCCGCTAGAATACGTTGTTCAGTGGCTCCATATTACACCCCTTCGTTATCTAATGAAGGATTAACCCTTCGCGTACCAGGGGGGGGGGGGGGCCCACTACCCCCCCCCTAACCATATCGCTAAACTTTTGATAGAAAGCCTTATCGGAACTATATAAAATTTGGACACAGTGTACAAAATTTTGAGCCGGCTCTTTGAGATATTTTTTGTGAAATTTGACCTGGATCATTTCAGAGATCAACTTGACCTACTGTTCGAAAAATTCATTTTTTTTTAAATGACAAAAATGTACTTTATTATAAACATAATTGAAATATATTCTCTGAATTTTTCTTAAACATACTCCTCTAATGACTTATACTATAAATTTTTGGAAAAAACATTGTTAATCGATTTTTATGGTTCACGAAAGTGGATCAAAACTATATTTTTTTTATTTTACTGTGAAAAAAATCCCCGCCTCAGATTTTTTTTAATTTTCAGAAAAGGCATGTAAAATTTTTTTGGACACCGTGGATTTTCAGAAAAAAAAGTTATTCAATATACATATAGTGATTTTTTTGTGATCCTATAAGATAGGGAAATGTTATATTTTAATTCTTGAATAAATCTGTTAAAAATTGATCAATTGACTCCAAAATTTAAATTTATCTTAATTAGATAAAAACAAAATCATGAACAGATCCTGAAAATTTTAGCTCAATCCGTTGGCTAGAAGTATGATATTCTTGGAAGGGTAGTTACCCCCCCCCCCCATGGTACGCGAAGGACAATTTGACTACGTGGTACATGAAGGGTTAATATATGGAGTATTATCGACATGAAGCATATATCGCGCACATGAATATGACAATACGGGAAATAATTAACTTACGCAAGTGCTGTTCCCGCGTCCACCATTTAACCCAATGTTTTAAAACGGGCCAATTCGAACGATTGCAAGAAAATCGTTTGCCGAAAATGGTTGCCATGGCAGTATCCGACGACTCTCCGCTCAAATATTGGAATACTTCCAAAACATCGTCTTGTTTCTGTAAATTCGGGAGCTGTGTCGCAATTTCCAGAAATACTTTGTGGTCCTCACTATTCATTGTTGCTTTTTTGGCTGCTTTTTGAGCAACAGCGTGCCAATGTCTTTGACAGCCCTTGGTCATTTCATCGTGCTTTTCCTTGCCTACAACCCGAATCAAACCTTCAGTCTGAGAATCACTGAAATCTCTAACATTGGTTATAGTAGAATTATCAATGTCGAAACCTTCGCAATCAGTTTTAATGGTGGCAAAAATTTTTTTGAAGGCAACCTCATGCACATCTGCGTCTTGTGTGGACATCAAACACCTTGCTACAGTTACCCATCGTAATGTTGTAAAATCGAAACAGGTACAATTGAGTAAGTATGGAAACGCTTTGTTGTTATGTAAAAATACTATATCAGCACAGAATGTAGATGTTTCACTGAAAATGGAAGACATCAGTGGACTTTGGAAATGTGCAAGAACGAATTGATCTGTGACAACAAGAGGCTTCCGCAAATAAGGATCATGCTTTTGTTGAAACGAGTAAACATGATCATAGTAGAAATGTGATGTGCTAGGCTGGTCCGATGAATGTGAACTAGTTTCAAAATCCAATTTGTCAATAACATTTGTTATTTCATGAAAATTGTTAAGGAAATGCAAACTTTTATTTAAATGTAAAGGATTACTAGATTGCATAAACAATTGATTACGAATACATCGAATTCGATCATGATTTGAGGCAGCCGGAGATTGTATTGATGGTATAATACCAACACCCTTTCCTCTGCTTACATCTTTTGGGGTTAATTCTGGATCTTTCAGAAAGGCCACTTTTATTTTTTCCTTCATTGCGACGTTCACTTTATGAAGTATTGGCTGGCTGTGATTATGGTTAGTGTTGCTAGTTCCAAGCCAACGTCTCCCATCTGCTTTTTCTTGAGGTATCATATAAAACAGTGTAGTCCCACATTCTTGTGAAACTAAATCACTATTTTGGTGAACTTTACAGTTATTCTTTTTTGTTGACTTTGGATTAGCAAAGTCGCAACTGCTGCATTTCTTTACACCGGAACAGGTGCACGTATAAATGGTGAATAACTTATCTTTTTCAGATGCAATCTTCAATGACTTTGAATAATTGGTTGATTGACATTTCCCAAGTTGGACATCTTGCCATAGAGCATCAGGAAATTTATCGCTGTAGGTTGGAAGTTTTTTTATATCGGGACAATAACCAACTTTTAGACCAGACGTGTGGTACCCTGGATATTCAGCATCTTCTTGCGTTTCAATTTCAAAATAATTTTGTTCACACACTGTTTGAATAAAAGTTTGCAGAGTTTTCTCATTAGATACCTTTTCCTTTGGTGTACTTCTTGACGTACTGCTCTTCTGTGAGTCTTTGGATCTCTGGTTTTTTTCTTTCTCTTCCACAAGGTAGAGTGTAATCGTGTCAGAAACGGCATTGTTGTTACTAAGACGCATACAAACTCTCTGGTAGTTGCTAACTTCAATAACTGTGAAGACCAGTTTTAAATTGTCATTTTCAACAAGTGCCCATACTAAATGTTCAACAAAATATCTGCTACGATTTTTCAGTATGCCATACGTGTCTTGGTCATTTTGAGCTCTGGATTTGATAACATCTTTTTTGCTTCCTAAAAGCCAGTCAATGAGCTGATTCGGATTATAATGTACCTCATCAACAGCACGTAAAACATGTAATGCATCCTGTGTGGCATCAATAGTTATACAATCAGATGTTTTATAAACGCAGTTCGAACACGTACAGGCTGCAGAATTGTTTAAGGAACATGAAAAATGGTTGCAAAGAATCTCACGTAAGCACCGTCGACTGTAAAATGAGGATATATATTTGACGCAGTTTGCGAATCTTACTTTAGTTTTTTCGCATTCTTCATTAGATAGGTTCAACAACCAAAATCCTAAACGTTGACAGTCGTTGGATATGTTGAAAAAAAGAAATGCGCGCCCATTCTCTCCATCCCTACCAGCTCGTCCCAGTTCCTGACTCCACTGTTCAAGGGAAGGTGGTACGCCTATACGTACAACTACTCGTGTATCCCTTCTGTCGATCCCCATTCCGAAAGCTGATGTTGCGCATACAATATCTATTTCTTTTTCACACCAATTCATGAGAATAGTATGTCTCTCTGAGGGTGTCTTCTTCCCGGAATAGACAGCCACATTTTCTCCTTCTTCGAGTAATAGCATTCCCATGAATTCGGCATCTTCGGAAAAATCAAAATATACAATTGTCGGTTCATTGTTGTTCCTAAGTAACAGAATTTGATCAGCAATTGGACGTAACCATTCTTTGGAAGACTTTACTTTGGTGCCATCACCTTTGCATTTCGCGTAGGGCATGATATTTAATTCTATGTCATTTCTATCCATCGACGATTTCGAAATATAAGTATTCTGTGATCGTAATACATTTTGTAAAAGAAATTTTTCCATATCCGGGGTCAATGTTGCCGAAAACAGTAACATGGGAATGTTAAACTGTTTTAAAGATGAAAGTTTTGAAAAATCTTGACGAAAAGATCCCCCCCATTCACAAATTTGCTGAGCTTCATCTATCACAAAATAACCAATATCTTGCATTAAATTGTTTTTGATCAAATACTGTAATAATCCACCATGTTTACCATTGAATAAAGACTCTGGTGTTGTAAAAATAAAGTCAATATTTTGCAGACCACCATTTTCAATTACGGAATATGAACGATTTGATGCAGCTGAGTAAAATGCGATCGAATTTAAATCTTTACTATTTAATATCCGAATTTGGTCTTCTATTAGGGCAACGAGAGGACTTACACATATGACTCTTTTTTGGTTTGGAATTTTGGGCAAAACATGATAACAAAAGCTCTTTCCTGATCCCGTGGGTTGAATAGTGAGTACGTCACGGCCTAAAAGAGCTGCTTCAATAACTTTTACTTGAAAATCTTTGACACAATCGATTCCCCAATTTTCAGAAGCATAACCTTTAACATACATCATTAAATCTTTAACAGATGTGAAAGATATATTTCTCTCTGACCCAGCTTGAGATATACATGCGGTTGGCTGCAGTTGTAGGATGTCTGACCCAGCTTGAGATATACATGAGGTTGGCTGCAGTTGTAGGATGTCTGACCCAGCTTGAGATATACATGAGGTTGGCTGCAGTTGTAGGATGTCTGACCCAGCTTGAGATATACATGAGGTTGGCTGCAGTTGTAGGATGTCTGACCCAGCTTGAGATATACATGAGGTTGGCTGCAGTTGTAGGATGTCTGACCCAGCTTGAGATATACATGAGGTTGGCTGCAGTTGTAGGATGTCTGACCCAGCTTGAGATATACATGAGGTTGGCTGCAGTTGTAGGATGTCTGACC
>JAYRBW010054057.1:0-11051 GCA_036023295.1 Invenusta paracnida
TTATAAATAAATAAATAAATATTATTAAAAGGTTTGATTTAAATAATATTAATATATAAATATAAAAAAATTAATTGATATCTAAACAAAAACGACGGCGTCGCAAAAGGGAAAATCAAGAAACGAACTCCTCAAAAGAAAAAGTTAAAATGATATTGATGATATAAAGTACAGCTATTAAAGAAATTGTAATAAAATTGACGCCAATATTTGATTGCTACAATTATTGTATTATACTTGTTGTTCAAAAGGAATGAAGATACAGATCAATAATGAACTAATTGGTATACATTTATATATCAAAACTGCAAAATTCATAAAAATATGACAACAAAATTTCTAAAAAAGTTCTTTGCAAAGGCACATATTTACAAAAGATTTGAAACCCACATGCATGCAAAAGTAGTTAAAAGTACATTTTTATGACATAGTAAAATAATATAATTTATACCATTGCCACGAATTTTTTCAGAATTTTTTATGTCATTCTTGACGAATTTTACAGTTTTGATATGTATGTGTTCCGTATTGATCTACATTAGTATATATTAATGCGTCCAGTAGGTTTTCTATACAAGCAAACTATTGTGATAAATGATGTATGATTTAAGCTCTTTACTTATACTACATTGACACACCTTGTCAAAAAGTTCTTCGGAAGCTTCTGGTTTGGGTGCTGCCGTCCACTTGGCCCCCTTTCTCCAGTAGTCCCGAATCAGTGGACGGTAGGCGAGGTATTCGAAGAACCTAGATCTCCAGGTCATTGGGGATTCTATGATTTCGTCACCAACTATCATGAGTATATCTCGAGGCATTGCACAGTACATACCTGTAGAATAATTGACTTCGTATGCTATAATAATAATACCATTACAGCTGTACAATTATAAAATGACTAAATATAATAGTTTTATAATTAGTTATTAGTTAAAGGTAAGAACACGACAATTTATCACGAACAAAAAATATAAAGTTTGATTTAGGGTACTTCTTGTTATTCAAACAACGGGAGAAAGTTTACAGTATATAAAACATATTTAAAGAAAGTAAAATGACGTAAAATGATGAAAACAATAAATCCGTTGTGAGAATATATTTTGATAGCTTTCCGTTATCCTTCTCAACTAAATGAGTTGAGTTTGGTATACTACTCATTCAGTTGAGAACGGTAGTGGAGAATTATCAAAATTTATTCAGTTATAGAATTGATTGTTTTCAAAACGACTTTACGTCTTTGGCTATTAATAACTTTTATAACTTTTATTAAGATGGCAATGAGAATCTACTCGAGTATTATATTTACTTTTCCTATTTTATAAAAAAAATAATCTTTCTTTCTATTATGATCTACTTTTACGAATAATATAGTTTTAAAACGATATTTGGATTGCCAGTTTGGAATTATATGTGAATATTTAATATGAACTACATATATAATTAAAGTTTACTTCAACTATCGTAATGATAAAATGATATCATTATTTAGTTCAATTTAGATTACATACATTGTATTATATTACTATCAAAACAGTCTTCTATAATTTTATGACAGATTCATATAAATCTTTTATCTTCTAAGAATACGAAAATTATTAACGTGGTACGTATTTGAGAATCCGTACAAGTTCTATTCACACAATATATCAAACCTTGATCAGAGAAATTCGGCGTTTGAAAGGTATCCTTGAAATTTTGAGGAGTTGGACGAACAACCTTAACTCCTTCTTGTGTGAGTATATTTACAAATTCCTCAACTTCTTTCAAGGCCTTGTTCCAATGATCCCTGGGAACTACATCCGCCCAGTACTTTCCGCCGTTCTTCCGGTAGAAATCCCAACGGTCTTTACTTACACACGACTGAAGGATAAATATACAGTTACAGATGCAGATACTAAACCGAAAGAAATAATTATATATTTGGCCATTTCAATTCAATTTGTATTCGTTTATCTTTAATAAATTTGAAGTTTATTTTAAACTAGCTCTCCAGCATTATATCGTTGATCTTTGTCGATCATTTTCGAATATTAGAGAGTTATTTTTAAACTTTTAAAATAAATGGGGAAGTCTTGCAGCACAAAGCACGCTTAAATATAAGAATTTGTTTTGACTGTGCATTGATGATCTTTACTGATATTACTATTATTCCATACTATGTATATATACAAGGTATGACCAAAGATAGTGGGAAATTTTCTCGTCAATAGGAATCTAAAATGTATGAAACGCAATATGTGTAATTAAAAAATGAATTAACTTACAATTTCATTTAAATATATAGATTTTATGAATGAAATATATAGTATTTATATGAATTTATATAATTAAGCTTTAAGAATGAACTGTTTTTAGTGCAACGACATTCTAAATACTCAACGACACATTTAATTCTCCCTAGATCTCGACATGCACAGCCTAGCCTGTATAATTACAGTCTTCTATTCACAAATTGCGAACCATGTAACACAATATGAGTGCCATAAAGGAATATTGAAATGACAAAATACAATAGAGTGTAAATGTGCAACCTTCACACCTGAACTTCTGGTCGCAGGTGTGGAATGACGGCATTCTGTGCAGTCCCAACAATCACCTCTTCCAGAGGGTCCCACCCATTCCAAGACCACACAGGGCTCGTCTTGTTCTCGTTCTGATACTGGGGAAGACTCTCGTCGTAGCTGGTAAGGCTACGGCTATTGATTGAGGAGACTGCCTGAATTGGACAAAGTACCGGGAAAATAGGAGCGCTCAAAACATATTTCAATCACAATATATGTGCTACTTTGTTTTGTACACTCGTATAATATAAGTGTGTATATTTGGTAAAAATAGCACATGGACTGGGAAGTTTGAGTGTAAATATTGTTTACTAATTCTACAAAAGTAGTAAACAAAGAGTGATAGTGTAATGTTTTGTTAGCACTGTTTATAGTAGGAAAATCTAAAAGAATACTATAGACTTTGAGGGTAGCTGCAGTGTCCGAATGATTTACACTATTACAAAGGAATTCAATCATTCAATAAATTGCTTTTATCATGGATAGCTTTTAAATAGAATTCTGTAGCTTAGCTTTTGTGCAAATAATCTAAAGAGTCTTGGTGAGCTGTAATTGAAGGGCTTGGAAAGTATATAGACATTAGAATTCTTCTTTCAGTTCTTTCAAGTTAGTTATCTCCTTTTTGACTGATTACAAGATGTGCGCATTATTCAGTTATACTGCGAACAGCTGTTACATAGAATATAGTTTCAATAGTTGTGTAGTATTGAGGTAATGTTTCAGAGGCACAGCGCGGAAAAAGTAATTTTTATTTCAGAATGTTATCATAATTCTTACGATGTGTGTAAACCAAGTAAATTTATCGATTGAATTGATTTAATTCAGCTCATCAATTACCCAACGAACATTACCTTTCCTAATGTTTCAATTTTAATTTCTCATCTCGATTAGATAATATTTAATTTATTATGTACGATTTGCATGACTTTTTAATATTTATTTGGAAAGAGGGACATTGTATGTCTTTGAAAAATTATTCTAATGTCTTTGGACCCTGTCGGCTGCCATATTTAACTGTAATTTATAAACCTGCATTTTCTAATACTTCCTATACCTTCAAGGTTTAAATTTCTATTAATTATTATTGATATTGTTCATGTTCACATTAAGCAGAAATTCGATAACCTAAAATATGATACGGTCTAGAAACCAGGTTTGTTTTTATGATATTGTAAATGAACATTTAATAACGATATATATTAAAATAGAAAATAACAACGTAAGTTTACTTGTCTTCTGCGTATATATTGTGAATTCTTTAGTGTTTATTAAAATATTAACAATTCCAGTTATACCTTTAAACTTTCGCAAATCAATGCTAACAATGATTTAATGTTTTGACAATTCGCACATCAAAGATCTGTGGATATTTTATGTGTAAGATTTTAGTTCTTTCAGACACATTTCCGGTTCTATTCTTTCATTCTAAAATGTGCTTAATTTTTTGATTTTCTCTAATATGACTGACAATTCTTATGTCATATTACTTTTAATAGCAGGATACTTGAACGATATATATAAGTGTGAATACAAAACTATAATTGTAACTTACTTTCGAACAACGAGTCAAACTTCTGGCACCCCAGTAAAGTCTAGAGAGCATTTTCAAAGTTTCGACTTCTGAAAGAGTTTATTAAAATATTAGTTAAATTATTATAAGTTTGAAAATGTCTATTCTACTACAGTGTGTTCAATGAAAGACAAACGCTCTAGAGATTGTTATATTTATAACGTGAAAAATATAAATAGATGTCTTTATTGCAAGATGCCATATCACTCGATCACATTTAAATTTTGATTCTGGGGATAATAAAAAGCATATTATCCTAGAAATAGACGTTGTTTAAGTTTTCCCTTGAGAATTGAAGGTAATAAATTCTACTTCTACTTAAATGATCTTTCCTAATTTTTATAATGCAGCTTTAGATTCTGAAAATTAGATACCTTTACCTCTAAATCTATATTTGGAGTGCTACAGCACTACAACGCAGTGCTTGTATATATTATACTTTGATAAATAAATAATAAATATATATATTTGTTTAATTTCACTATGGTTTTCTGTCTATAGGTCATGCGGGTACTGACTCAAATCTCCATAAGTCAGAACCGATTCGATGACAGCGGTGAAGAGCCGAATCTTTGTTTTGCCAGCTGCAGATGAAGTGAAACTGGCTGATAAGGAATCAGCTGCTCTTCAAGCTTGCATTTCTTCGGTTCACAAAGAGTGTATCAGGCTTCATGATGTTGACCCCAAGATACTTGAACTCGTCTCATACAGCAATAACTTCTCCTGTTGGAAATGTCAGTGGCATTGGGGTAGTGGTGCCAATATGGAGGACTTCGGTTTTCTTTGTACTTATCTCCCTCCAGCTTACCGGTATGGTAGAGGCGAGTAAGGACGCGTTGAGCTGGAGCAGGATCACGTCAAAGAATTGCAATGTCATTAGCGTACGCCAGTGCATGCAATGATACACCTGGGTGTCGGGAGCTACGTCTGTTCTGCAGCAGATAGCTATCCACATCCGATAATGTAAGTCGAAGGAAGTAGTCTAGGATCGTGATGAAAAGGAACTGTGTCAATGTGTCACCCTGAAATACGCACGACGAGGTAGTGAATGGATCAGTAGGGCCATGGCTTATTTGAATTGTTGCGGATGTATCGTGGTAGAGATCTATGATCGAAGTAGCCAAAATTGGTGGAACTCCATAAAAGCCAAGGATTGTAGAGATGGAGGCTCGGGAGAGAGTTCTTATAGAGACCTCTTCTGTAATGGAATAATTAGTATCGGTATTGGGTGATGTAGGAGCGTAAAACCGATTATATTGAGCCTCATTTTTTTGTAAAGCAAATGACGCGAGGTCAATTCTGTTAGTAGGAAATTGTATGTCAAGAAGTGAATGGAGCGCACTGGCGTTAATCAGGAAAGCGATACCACCAGCTCCAGCAGGAGTTGCGGCCCAGAGCCTAGTTGAGTGTCCAGATTAGTAGTAATGCGCCTATGTTCTTAGATAGCGAGGCCCAGGGTAGGCAAGAGAGGTAGCTTCTTGTAGTCTCCAGGAAGCTTTCATTCTTTTTACCTTTTTTGGTTCCAATTTGGGTGCTCAGAGAGAGACGGTGTTGAGAGGGGGTTGGTGGTACTAAGCGGGTAGACGGTGGAAGTGTCCCTCTAGGCTCCGGGTTGGCAGCACGCAGGTCCTCGTTGATTATCCTGTCATCAGGATAATTGATAATGCCAGCTATTATATAAAACAATTTAAAATGCATTCATAATTGGAATAGATAATTGCGAAAAGATAATTGATAATTTTCATAATATTGACAGTTATACACATAGGGAATTCACTCTGTCAAAAAAAGCGTAAATATGTTTCATGCTTGAATATTCAAAGTTCACCATTTTATATAATGGTGAATCAATGATTATATCAATGCGATGGTAATTTACATTCTAAAACAGTATAAAAGATCGATTTTCAAACGGGTAAATGTGCCTGATATAAAGTACTGATATGAAGAGTAAAATATAGAAATGTGCGCCTGAATTAGAGCTACTATAAAATGTAATTTATAGGAATATAGCTTGAATAATAAAAAGTTTTTTGATAGCGGCAAATAACTAGTTTGCCTACTTTTAAGCCGTACGAATATGAAATAAAGTGCCCGTATACATAATAGGCTATGCATACCAAATAATGTAGGCAAAACTTGTTATTTGCCCATCGAAAACTTTTTAAATATTTAAGCTATACTCCTATTAATTACATAATATTGTAGCTGACATTCTGACCCACATTTCTATATTTTTGGTGCAGTTTTTAAATGGTGGACTTTCTGCTTGAATAAAGACAGAAAGTAAGCCTTTTTTACAATCCTATATTCATTGTCATTATTGTGTGGACCAAACATTTATGGTTTTATATGATGTTATTATTAGTACTTTATAGCATGTGTTGTTAAATATAATTATTTTAACTATTTTCGTTTTGATTTGAGTTACTTGTTAAAATTTTATTGAAAATAGAATTAAAAAAATATCCTACAAAACACTTTTCATGGGAATAAAGTAGTATATTACTATAAATCAGAAAGCATTTTAAAATAAAATTCTAAATCTAGTCGAATTACCTAGTCTGTAAATTTTTATAGATGTATACATTCAAATGCGCTAAGTGAACTCTCTTGGCATTATTACTCAATGCCTGTATATCCTGCACCATTCTGGGCATCACATAAAATCGCGTGTGATAAAAGTTAAATTTAAATAACTACACAATATCTTCTTAAACGTATCTTCTTAAATGTAAAAACAGTGAGATGATAAATTAACTGTATCATGGAATTTCTTTGTGAAATATTATTTTCGTTTGATTAATAAAATAATTATCAATACATCATTCTCATACAAATGAAATGTTAAAAAAATAATGACCCAAAAACATATATATATAAATTAAATTAATATATTTATGTATAAATAATACCTACAAGTTTATTAAAATGTAAATATGTAAATATAGGAATATTATAAGATACAGTAATAATGCAGTATATAATATATTACTATTTTCCGGCGCATAAATGTCAGTTATACATTTTAAAAGATATTTACATGGGTGTTCAAAATATGTGAAAGAATAGATACATTTTATAAATGCCGAAATATGGATGTCCTTAGAAAGAAAACAATCTTGGAATACGAATATAAGAGAATAAACAAGCATTATATTGACATGTACTTTTCTAATAAGCACGCATATACAACCAATTTCAAGAATCACTAAATACTGCCATTATTCAAATCCTGTCTCATTGTTTGCTTTGTTAGGTCCAACATTATATAAAAGAAAATCGTTTTTGAGTTAGTTTTTATAATGTAGCTTGCAATAGATATATATATATACTTCTATAGTAGTGAGATCTAGGAATTGAGGTATCCGATCCAGTAAACGAGGTTAAAAAAAGTGAATGCAGCGGGAAATCCAACAAGGAATGCTCGGTCCACTTGATAGCCAACTTTCTGCGGCAAACGGAATCTTTTAGGATTCTTCACGAAAACATCCTCGCCGTCATCGGAATATTCACCCCCCTGAACGGCATTGAGTTCTATTTTTTCCGGTGAGTTTTCAAGACTAGCTGAATTAGCTTTGCTTCTACCTTCTTCCGCGGGAGCGGCAGATGCCTTGGCAGTGTCGGGCTCCTTGCACATGGCACTCACGATTGCAAACTCGACGAGAGCAATCACCACAAAAGCCAGGCATGAGAAGAGCCAGACATCAAGGGCCTTTATGTAGGAGACACGGGGCAGGCTCTGAATGGTGGCGGCACTCTGTGTCATTAGAGCTAGCATGGAGAGAAGGCCGAGCGTAATACGAGCTGGCACGACCGTGAAATCGATGAAGAAGGAGAGCCAACTGATGCCGACAATGAGAATGGAGGGCAAATAGGTGTAGATGAGGTAGAAGCCGAACTTTCGCTTCAGAATTAAGTTGGCTCGGATGCAGGCGAACCCGCCGGTGGTTGTGTACTTCTTGATGCACTTGATTGTATTCACTTCGGGCTTGTGGAATTCATTGAGGTTGAGTTCGGAGTTGAGCTGCAGGTTGTTATGATGATTGCCTGGCTCGAGCCAGACAAAGTCCAGGTCGTTGAGTCGATAGCCGAAACTGCCGATCTCGATGCTGCAGTTCTGCGTGTCCATTGGGAATATTCGCAGCGACATTGGACACGACAGAGTGAGACTGACCTTCTGACTAAAGAGAATATCACCATTGGGACTGAGGAAGATGAGGTAGTTCGGCTTGGTAACAATGTGGAGCTTGCTGTGCTTGGAGTTACGGAAGAAGAGGTCCGGTGTCCACATCTTGTCCTTGTTGTAGCCGAGGGAGATGATGTTATCGGTGTGGTTGGCAAACTGAAGGCGCGGATCGTTCCAGCGCTGACGGAGCATCACGTCCACGGAGTACTCCATGTCACGCACACTAATGTGACCGAAACTGTTGACGTACATGTTGACACTGACAATAGTTGGGGCCTCGGGGTGGGTCAGGTTTAGCGGGCGATAGAGAGGATGATAGCCGGCGAAAATGCGATCCACAAACTCGTTGAGACTTTCATTTTCCCGTCTAACCTTAACATCGTGATGATCGAAGAAGCATTTGTCACACGAGGCAGCTGTTGTCTGAGAAAAAGACAACTTTAAGGTGCAAAATTGAAATACTATAATTATAAAAAGCGTTCCCAGGGAACTATGCATATCTTTGGCGAATGAAATGGGAAACACTGCAATCGTCGTCTGTCTTAATACTGAATTGAAGTTATGCAAACACAAATGTGAGGTTTCCCCAGTTATTATTAACGTACACTAGTTAGACACTGGATCCAAAGCAAAGGGGAGAGGGGGAGAGGTTTAATTTGATATGTGAATATCCAACCACAATTCCAACGAGTAGCTGGCTTTTGACACAGAATTTCATTGATTGATATCATTGGCTTATCACCAAAAATACTATAAACATATGCATATGTATGAAATAAACGAGAGCGGAAATACCCAATGCATCCTCAACTTTGTAAGCTATTGTTTTCGAAACAATTTATTTTATTTAGTTTTAATATCACTAGCACCAATCTTTGCAGCTGATTGCTACATGGCACAATAAATTGTACTGTTTTGTAAAACAAATTATGCTTTTTATGTTGACTTTTTTGTGCAGAACCCTTATCTTGTACAAGCTGGTCCGGCGTCATCTAATATATTTATTGTATCTATGTATTTGATATACCAATCATTATAGCTACAAGCAATTATGTAAAAAAATTGTTACAACCATAAATCTGAAAGTATTAATTTTTCTTGTTTTATTGATATTCCATAAAATATATGTTAATACATTTACACAATTTAATTTGCCCAAATAATTCGTTGAAATTATGTGTACACTTAAATTAAAGACATAGAAAATGTGTGTAAAACATTTGAATCTTATATTATGTTGTAAATGTAAACATGTATTTTTTAAATTTATTTTGTGACCAACACAAATTTTGGAGTAATACAGTTATTATTAATATTATACATTAAAACAGTTAGCAACTTTATTAAATTGAACAACAATCTGTTACATGTATATATACTAAAATATAACTTGCAAACGAATACACGTAATAACGATTATCAAACTATAAATAACTGAAATTGAACATTTAATAACGACAGCAATAGTTAAAGCAATATTACTTCACTTCTAATGTTGATGTTAAATTCAACTGCTTTTTGATTCAAGGAACATTTATATACTAACATATTTCTGCATATAACACATCTACATTATGATAGCTTTTCTGCTTGTATCATGTTTTAAATTTAATATTCAAATGTTTTAAAGACTAATCTCTACAAAATTCCTATTTAGTATACTAGTGTGCAAACTTTTTTAGATTATTCATAAATTTAGATTGGAATATAATACAAATTTAAAATTTACTCCATCATTTTATATCTTGAAAACTGTACAAAGAAAGTTACTTCAGGTATATAGAATTTGTTTATAGTACTCAAAACTGGTTAATATAAAGAAGTGTGATTTATGATGGGAGTCAATTATTTTTATATTAATTATATCAATCAATATTGGAAAGTTGCCACAAAAAAATTGTTAGCCCGCGTTACACATAAAAACAGTGACCACTGGTGCCAAATATATATTGCAAAGTTATGTTGGCAAGCTCGCCTCAGTAATATGATGAATATTAATCTTAAAGTTGACCCATTACAGCATTAACTTTTTTCTTTGGGAAGTATAAGTAAAGAACTATATGCTGACACAGAAAAGTTAGCCTATATTACAATGAAGACAGTGATGCACTAATGTTGCTGGCATGAAGCGAAGAATATTTAATTATATTAAACGTTAAATAACTTTTAGCTTTTGCGATACCAAATATTGTAAAGTTATGCATGTGTAATGAATAGCCAAGCCTTGAACTAATAATCGTTTAAAATTTAACCAAGTGGGTACCTATACTTGACAAGTTGACTAATAACTACAAATTTATTCACAAGATATAAGCAATCCATTTCATAGTTATAATATAAAACTATTACGCTCATTAAAGTACATCACAACATTTACGTTGGTATAAGAAAAATACTCCTCTTGTAAACATCTGGCAGTACTTCGATCGATTTGCAACATCTGTCTGATTACAAGGTAGTGACAATATCACCATGTAAGCAAACATTACCTTATACTAAACGTGAAGTATATCACATAACGGGTACTTCTTTAAATACGGTATATTTAATTAATTTCTAATATATATAATCTGTAGATTTATTTAAAAAAGAGTTTTACATGATTTCTTTCTCAAGGATTGCTGCAAAACCAGCAACGTACATGTAAGATGTCCATTCCATAGATATTTGTTTTAATACTTCACTAGATGGGAAATCAGGCCCAGAGTTATTGTCTAAATGGTCGCCATTTTGG
>JAYRBW010054068.1:0-11051 GCA_036023295.1 Invenusta paracnida
CTGTGTGCCAACTCGACGAGATCTCAGCGCGAGGCTGTGTGCCAACTCAACGAGATCTCCGCGCGGGGCTGTGTGCCCACTCGACGAGATCTCCGCGCGGGGCTGTGTGCCCACTCGACGAGATCTCCGCGCGAACTACTTATATCGCTTATATTATACGCGGTTCTACTATATCTAACTATATCAACGCGCTGGACTATATGTTTGTTCTACTATATCTACGCGCTGGGTCGTGTGACTTTTTCATTGCAATTGACTCTCAGGCTGGGTGCCATTTATACGCGTATTGTAAGACTTAGTAATGGTAAAATATACACTGTCCCCTTGATTATGTTAATAACTAATTATTTCTCATAAAGAAACGTGTTCTTTTGATTTCGCTGGGGTCGAGTACACAAATATCGGTTCCCTTTGAGCTTTTTTATGACAATCACTTTCCACGTCTTCCTGCTCTTATAAATTCTTACCTTGAAAAAGATAATAAAAAAATCCGTAATATTTATAATATATATTTATAATTAGTTATAGTATTCTTACTTGTTAACACGTATTTTGTATAAACGAGTATTAATTTAAATAATTGTATATTATGTCTTGTATTTTGCTTTGTATTTCGTGTTTGAAATTTGCTACAAGGGACTATTAAAACTGCTAGAATAGTTTTCGTAGTTCCTAATTTTTATATTAATAAATCATTCATAAAAAAACAATACTAATAACACTCAAGTCAGTAGGAAACAAAACAGGATTTACAAACATTTGTCATCTGAATCACAGAAATAGGAAGTCTTCCTGCGGTATGAATATTAGTCATCATTGATTACAACTAGCAAATGTATATTAAGACATTGAAATTTAAAATATTTCAGACAACATAAATAAGCTGTTTGAAATAACTGTACATTTATTTATTATTGTATATATTATATAATTCAAAATTTGTGTATAAAAATGTATCAGGCGATCAAATTTAGAAATTCAAAAATATAAAATAGTTCTCTCATATTTCAAGGTTTATTTTATTTTTAATGGATTAATTTTATCTCATAAATTAAAGCTATAAAATAATTTATGAAAGTTAAGTAATTTTAGCATTCAATATAAAGAAAAAATAGTAATAACAATAATACGAAATATCATTCTACAAAAATTCTAACAATATAAACATAATTTTCAAATTGTAATATAATATCGACTTATCATTTTGCTTCAATATTCCACAGTAATTTTTACTAACATAAAATGAATTCGTCGAATGAAAAAAATATCATAACAAAAAATAAATCATCGAAGGAAAAAAATATTCTGCTTAATATTTTTATTTATACATTGCCTATTTTTAATTTTGCTATATTGCATCTAAGCGGGTTCTACTAGCTGGCTTTATATTTTGCAAATGCTTAAATTAAATGTTTATTCTTAATATATTGATAGATTCGATGAAAAGATTAAAACGCCATGGCCATAGTGAACCCAAAAGTTTATAATGTGGATCTGGTTAATCATAACATCAGTTTAAAATTTGAATAATATTGATCAATAGTAGGTATATGCATATATATGTATATATAGATATATAGGTAATTATATTAGGTATTTTAAGTATGCATGTTGAATAATAATACGAATAGAAAGAACAATATTGAAAACTTTTGGCGCGAAACAACAATACGATTATAATAACAAGAAGGGCAGAACATGTCAATCGTAGTAACGCTAACGAATCGCAGTTAAAACTGAAAGGAATCTTGGGTCTCATCTTAAAATTGTATGAAGATAACGTTTTAAGACTATTATGGAGAAGAAAAGTAATTACACAGTGTTGTGATTAAAGAAAGAGAAGTAAATATCACCAGTTCAGTAATAGTAAGTATGTATATATGGATGTAAGATATTGTGTAAGATTTAAAACAAGGAAATAGAATAAATAAATACAGACCAGAACTGACACAAAAACTTAACAAATCGTAGTATATGTCGAAAATCAATGTGGATTAGTTATGTTTTATAATATATCTCTGTTACTTTTAGGAAGAGTAAAATGCACTGACTAATGTAGGTATAGGTATAATATGCATGTATGCTTTATGCAGACAACGATACAAGTCCAAAATACAATAAATTGTTACGAAAATATTTAATTATGAATCAAGTACCTACGGAAACGTCAACGTGGGAAAGGGAAAAAGATAGGGAAAAGAGAAAAGATAAAGGTATTACAAGAGATGGAGGAGGCAAAAACTCAAGGACACCAAGGATTATCTACACAAATTAAAACAGTATGAATAATACACATAATATGACTATGACATGACGTTTGATATATTTGTAGTTAAAATTGTAGTTATGGCTTATGTGAAACTCTAATAATAATCAGAAAGGAAAATACATATTTGCGGTAATATAAATAATAATTCTACAAGCGATTTTTTCTACCAGCCCAATTATTAAACAATGATAAGTACATTCACGGAACCATTAAATGCATTGTTACAAAATGAACGAATTCATGCCATTTGAGCAGAGAAATGGTTGGAACATATTTCTGCCTCGAATTTAAAAATCATTAATTCTGGTAATTATCTAAAATGAAAAATGTAAAATGATGAAAATGACGCATGGTAGAATCAAGAATAAAAATGAATTTCTTTCTGTCAAATTTTGTTATTAAATCGCGCGCGGTTCTAGATACGAAAACATTTCAGCATATAATAACGACCATTGACAAACAAATGATGAAAAGTGATCGACTAACACGAAATATTTATATATAACATTAATGATAGAGACTAAGGTTAAGCATGAAGATACCAACAGTGATGCAACCCGGCGCCAGTAGCAGGGCATCATTACGGATTTTAACCTTGTCTGGACTTACTAATGATATATTTATATTATCTGACAACTATATAAATATATTATTCATAATAATAGATTGTTAGTCTCTGGTCGTGGCGGACATGATTAACATAAGAAAACACAATTGTCTTCAAATCACAGCTAACATTTGTTGGTTCACTCTGCCCTCTACACTGTTGTAATTGACTTATTTCTGCAGAGCGTGTCCCGATGCCAGGCCTCATTTGCTTGCAGTCCACTTTTGTATATTGGCTCGAATAATTTTTACTCGATCTAAAAAATAGATGAAATAAGAGGATTTTTAAAATGAATAGCAATGTTATCAACATAACAAAATAACATGAGTAACGTGATATGAATTTATCATTAATTTGATGTAAAATTGTGTCTATAAAAGATATTACTACTATAGAAAAGTGTGAGTAATATAAAATAGACAAACAGAAAATTATAATTCTATTAACACTGATATGTTGTTTCAAATATTTAGTAAATGAGGATTAAATACATACATATTTTTATTTACGTTCTCAAATATTAATTTTATTAACTAGAAAATTGTGAAAACGTTGAAATAGGAGTAAAGTTAAAATTAGTAAAAACAACCTCTGGATAAATTGGCGACTGCGGCTTGCTTCCGAAGGAATTCAGTGCATACTTCTTTGGTCAATCCCAGAGCGACCATATTCCACGTAAAAGTGCTGCGAGGAAGGAGAGCAGGATATTTTGATAAACAGCATAAAAAATGTAAAATATTCCATAATTTGTCCCTATCGGGATAGTCGTGTCTTCGTAACAATTCAATTTAAAAGGCATATTTATCAACAAGCTGGGTCATAACTAATTTGAAAAAATTGAAGCAATTGCCTCTTGAAAATAATAACAATAAATGTTTTTCTCTCACTTTTTTTTGCATGGGAACTTTTTCAGATTTATTCAGAAAGTTAATCAATCATTTTTGACATATAAAAGAATACATTGAAGGGTAAAGTTAACATTATTTTTACAATTTTAGAAATTCAAGTTGTTGTTACTTTGTTTCATCTAATACAAATTTTAATACATTTGAAACCGTTGTTTCAGGGATGGTTTGCAAACTTTTAAAGAATGAAAGATTAGGAAAACATCTTTTTACAATTCATTAGACAAAAGGCAGAATTTGACATTAATTAAATATATTGTTTTAATAATATTAGAACAATATAATATAAATATTATAATTATATATAATATATAATTTAATATTTGCTCGATTAATAAAGGAAGCAGGCCACTCAGACAGTTATTGATGTTTAAATTTGGTTACCTTGACTATAGATACCAAAATGTTCCATAAATATGATATTTAGACAGTTTTAAACTCAGGGCTTTGCTTCTAATGAAGCATGCTCGTCTCAGTTTTCCTTCTTCATTCGTTTAACAGTACATTCTCGTTTTTTGAGACCACTAAATCAAACTCTTCAATACAAATCAGTTAATCATTAGTTGCAGCTTACAAAGATGTGCAAAATGTGATTATTAAAACTCTCTCAAACATTTGTAAAGATGGTACATGTAAATTTGTAAACCACTATTTGTAAACTGTTCTAGAGATCTAAATCAGTTGGTGAACCGATTGGCGTAAAACTTTCAAAACTTCGAACATGCATAAAATCCTCGCTCTGTGCAAATGCTGTGACTTCATCTGCATCGGCTGAAAATGTCCTTTTAGTACTATCTAATAATTTTACTTTATTTCTGTTCATTAACTTCAGATATTTAATGATTTACTATAATAAGCTGGTCGTTTATTTTAAAACATTCATTGACAACATCACTACATCACTAACCACCTTGAAGATCTCTTTCTCAGACATTTAAAGAATTCATTAGTTGGAGGATATTTGGTCGCTGCCAAGCAAACCAAGCTCAAAACTCATATTGAAAATCAAATGCAGAAAGATTTTGAGTCAAATTTTCTGGACTTTGCTTCGTTGAGAGAGGAAGTTAATGAATCAGTGCTGTTTGGTAGTTTTCTTTTAAATACTATTATTTTTAACAATGACAAAATATGAAAGTTATTAGGGGAAGATCTTTACACTGTAATGAAATTTAGTATATTAAAATGTTTTAAGTTTCTTTAATTTTCTAACATTTCGAATATCAGCTTATAATGTCTTCAAATTATGACTCTGCTCATTTTTTAATTATTTTTAAACATATACTTGAAGCCTTGGGAGAAGAACGAGTAGAACTGTTGTACAATATTTTCGATCACGTCTATCGCACTGGAGAGTTACTGCAATAGGTATTTATCGAATTACCAAAGAAGCCATGTATGTATACAGTGGAATGAAAGGACCATCCAACCATCAGCATCATGACCAACAGCGAAAAGTTTCTTTTTACTATCATCATAGAGCGGATTAAAATCAAATTGAGTCCATAAATAGCAGATGAACAATTTGACTTTATGCCAGATTGAGGAACCTGTTTTTCTTTGTTTTATTGACATGTGATAAGCATTTGACAAGGTCCAGCTTTAAAAGTTCTTGCAACTTCTTCAAGATATTGGAATTGACGGCAAAGACTTTCAATTGGTATACAATTTATATTAGAATCTGCATGCTGCAATTGAGATGGAATACGAGCAAACAGAGGGGACTCATCTGCGAGGTCTGAAACAAGGCTGCGTGCTATCGCCCGTTTTCTTCAATTTTTACAGCAAAGTCATTCTTTGCATGATAACTCATATGTTCGGATTGAAAGTTGGGGTATCCAATACAACAACATTCGTTACGCTGATGGCACTGTCTTGTTAGCGGCATCAGAAGAAGAGCTGCGAGCACGTTTGCACAAAGTGGTGGAAACAATTGCCTAAATGGAATTACGAGAGGTAAAATGGAGGTCAGGAAATTTATCATTGCAAAATGAAGTTCCGGCTATGCGTTCCATTTTTTCCAACAGGAACCTGTCTATGACACTGAAGATTCGATTGCTAAAGTGTTACAAGTGGTCAATCTTGACCTAAGGATGCGAAATCTGGACCTTAACTTCCAAGCTTGAAAAGAACTCGAAGAAGCAGAATTGTGGTTTTTGAAAAGAATGTTACAAATATCTTAGGTGGATAGGGAGATCAGAAGTTTTGAGAATGGCTGGAGTGAGAAAAGAGATGCTGTCGGTCACTAAGAAAAGGTTAGTTCATTTTCTTGGACATGTCATCCGAAAAGAGAGATTACAGTGTGCTGCTTTGCAAGGTTGCATTGAAGAGAAGAAAGAAAATGGACGACAGCGTAAATATAGAAGATGACAATTGGACAAATCTACCGCGGCTATCTTCGGCTATGCTCGCAATCGTCATCACGCATGGCAGGCACATCAACAAACAAAACATATCTAGATTATCCACAGGAAGGGACTATATCGACTAGACAATATTCATAACCCATCCTATTTATCAGAAGGGTATTGAAAGAATGTTCCAGAGAGTTTTATTTAAAACTTTCCAATACACACAATCTTAGAGGTATTATTAACTTTATATGTGGAATCCTGTGCATGTGAAAGATCCTTTAGTATTCTCAGATATTTTCAAACAGAAATCAATCATTTGTGAAATCTTATCACTGTTAAGTATATTGAAAATGTGCCTCCAAATAGTCTTACCATTAAAAAACAAGCCTCTCGGTCGTGTTGAGAAAGATTTCTTTCAGTATTCAAATAGATTCTATCCTTACTTATTACAGTATTATTTTTATTATCATAAAATTGTTGGCTTTATTAAACAGTATTTATATGTTTCATGTATTAAGCTTTGTATTCAGATGCTTACTATTGAAACTTACATATATGTAAGCGCTATACGAGTATATATCATCTAGCCTAAATGTATAAAATATAGATATGTCGGTGGTATTATATTGCACAATTCTTATATATTTCAGTCTTCATAGAGATTAATCTTTAAAACAATAATATATCTTTTTTATAAGTGCTCTGTTTAATACTTTAATCCTCAGAATTTAAAGGTTATAGGTACCGGACAAGTTTATAATAACGGTAATAAAATTGATGTAATAATAATACATAGAATACAATCTATATTATATACTTGAACTAGACGGGTTGAACATTATATATAGATTCTAACAATACTATGAGTATTTCACTCCTTGTACTTGTCACTTGTAAATTTGGTTGCAATCCCAGAATCAAAATATATCCATATCTCAATATATATATATATATATGTTATATCCGATATATTCTTATGAATTTTATCAATGCCGTCCTAAAAATTTGCAGCCAATTACTCCGATTGTGGTGTAATATTTTAGTAAATATTGACGTAAATTTCATTAAAATAGACATTAAATATTAAAATTATGAATATATAATATTAGTTTAATTTAAAACAAAATCAAAAGAAAGGCATCATTAATGATTTATATATAATGGCATATTCTTATTAAAATAATTAATAAATTACATGATTTTTTTTTTCATTAATATATAATAATATACATAACTAATTTAATTTAATTTATTGTGGCAATTCAAAGTGAATACGATTTGTCAAACACTGTTTGTAATCATTTTATGCAATTTTCTTTGCTTTTGCATTGACTATAATTTTGAAAGGTCCTTTAAATTTGATAAGATTCCCAAATAAACCGACAGTTGAAAATGACGAATTCGGTCAGAACTTTTCTATTTCTATTTCAATGTTATTTTCAATAATTCCTTTAAGTATTTGTTATTTAAGACTTCATGATCTCCTACCCGAAAGCAAAAATACTTAATAATATGCACTGCACAAAAGTTTTTATCACATCCGCGCAGTCGAAACCTATGATATATAACTGAAAATATCATAAACAATAATTGCCTATAAGAGCATCCGTAGCTTCATTCTTCTCTGACTGTCCAACTAATTATTCGTTTTCTATTATTTGTAATATATATGTTTCATATCTAATTGATTAAAATCAAACTGTGTACTCAATGCGGAACCACTCCGGTTTGTGAAAGAAGTTTTAATATATGTATACATTATTATTATTTTATTATTTAAGCATAAATTTGGTAAATTTAGTCAATTAATTATATATATTTTAAACCATAAAATAGTCTATTATATTTATATATATTAATAATTTAAATATCATAGTATATGACATTATTGTTGAAGATAAAATATACCTCAATTGTCCAAATGCGCAGTTCTCTTGAAATTCTTTGTCTTTCTGAAGTGCTTCTTCCGGGTCACTTCTGCAGAATAAAATAAAATAGATGACAATCACTTCATCAGAATCATCTTAAAAATGTAGTTTCTGAATTTAGGTCAACAGGAAGGTTCATTTGAGAGGGGGTGCGTTTTAATATGAAAAGTCTGTTATATGCGTCAGAGAAAATATATTGACAATTTTACTGAAGTAGAAAAATAAGACCAATGATTTATCATGCACGCATATGAAGATTTTTTAAAGATAATAAATATACTATTCCGACTTATTATCATAAACCTACTGTTTAATTGTCTATAATTGCCTCAATCAAAATAAAGATTCAATATAATTAAAAATTGATGAAAATATAGTTACAATTTTTCAAGAATCTATAAACATTAAAACATACTTAAGTATATAATATTGCTTATAAAAACATGGGTATATTAACAAATTTAAGGGGAGTATAACATCAATGATGAGCAAAAATGAAATAATATCTTTTATTTGAAAATTCTAGAATCCCCAGCTCCATCAGCTTCCCTTGCATATAATTTTTGAAAATCAAATATATAAATCAAATATGAACTTTTGCGTGAAATACAAACATAATTAATTACTTTAATAAAGTGTGAATTACATACACCTGGCGCAAAGGGTTAAACAATAGTCCTTCAATTACAATAAACACACTTAGTTCTTTTTAAAACTACTGAACTTTTCAGATAACACTTATCTGATAGGCATAGTCAAATAACTAATTTTTATACAAAAAGCTTTCACTCGCACAGTTTCTGTACTAATTACGATTGAACTAATGTTCAGCCCAATTTTTAATTAAATACCTTTTTTTAAATGAAACATGATAAATTAACATATTATAAAAGAGATTTATGCATTATCGCATTAAATATGACGCGTATTATGGAATATTCAAGAGGAGTCCGGACTTTAGTGCATTTTTCATATCAACACATACGCAAACACCTTTTGTACAAAATACAAATGTTGTACAGGTTATCAAAATTATTGTACAAATATAAATTATGTATATTGAAAAATATTTATAAAAGTTTATTAATCAATATAGGTTACAAAATGTTATCTTCCTCGTGAGAGTAGTCAGGAGCGGTCCCAAGGGACTACACGTGCTCCAAAATAGATGATTAATCCCGATTCAATATTTAACCGATGTCTAATCTATTTACTCTAATATCTAACAATACTAATACGGTATACGAAAATTTAACAAGGTGTATATCGATCAATTTTCCACAAAATAGTCTATTTGTGTTATCATATTTGCTTCATTACATTATTTTTTATTTACATATAACAGAATATAGAAATAAAGATATATGTTGACATTGATATCTATATAGGGGCGCTATATCAAATATATAAATATTATTGTTATTATTATACGTATATATAAAAAGAGAATCTTATTGAGAGTATTAGTGAAACTTAGTATTAATTTTATATGTTATTATTATAGTTAACTTATTTGTTAAACTGTTATATGTACTCTTCAGTAACATACTTAGAAAAACACATGATAACACCACATAAATCAATCACTAATACTAGAATTTCCAAAAATGCCGGATTAGTCGCAATGTCACTCATTCCAATGCTTCTCCGTGACAACTCTTATCCGAAAATCCAAGAAAAACATACACTAACACTTTCATTACTGTTTCCAATTGACTATTCTCTAAAACTGTACTAAATATACAAACTTTATAGTGATACAGCAATTAGAGAAAAAACATAGACGTTGATTACTTCATGCCGGTTGTTAATATTTCAACAACAAAAGATATTCTGTAGTACCTACTTTTAATATTTATTCGTTTATATAAGTTTTCGTTTAAAGTGAATGATACAAAGGATGTACATCATCATTCATTAATTTAGATATAAATGTACTGACATATAAACGGCCAAATTATCTCTGAGATGTTGGTTATGTAGATTAGACGTATCTATATCTAGGTTAGTTATGTAGAGTTCCCATTTATCATAATGAAGAAATAATTATAACATATTTGAACTGCAAGCCGAGAGCAAAATGAAGGAATACGCATGGCCATAATAAGGGGGGAGAGAGTGAGTAGGGGAAGGGAAGATTGAGAAAGAGGCTAAGGAGGGCTGGAGAGGAAAGAATATGAAGAAAAGTGAAAGGAATAAAGATGATACGCAGAATTTTATATACTAAGTAGGATAGAGTGTAAGAGGGATTCGATTTTTCCTAACAAAAATCAATATATCATAATAATATATTCCACAGCCTTTTAGTGTATATTCTGCGGATATTCCGCAGTCTACTTTCTAACTCCATATTTTCTCCATTTTTTCAGTAAAGCAAAGTGTCTCTATCAATCGCCTCAACTAAAGCAAACGTTTTATTTTCACTGACAGTTAAAACAGCTGCTATCTACTATTTCGAATTTTAAAACTCGCGTCATATTTATTGTCTTTCTACGATAACCAGAGTTTAGTTATTTTAATAGATGAAATAAAAATCTATTCTATTTTTTTTAAATAATAAATATTGCAGATACGCAAATATACATTCTCGTACCATACTATTGAAGCAGATATTATTTATGTTTATTTATGTATTATTTTGAGAAATATGGGATAGTTAAATGTTTAAAATTGGAAAATGGCAACTTTGAATATATATATATAAGTTTATACAACCTACAATTGTTTTTTTACAGTTGCCAATTTGTCATCGAGACAAAAACAAGAATGCAAATATGTTTTGTAAATATGAGCATATTTTGAAAAAGCTATTTAAATAGCATGAAATGATACCCAATACATTTTTCATACGAACGTAATAAAGCAAATTGCATAATTTATAGGTATGTAATAGTTGATATGCATATTTGGCTTCCTTTGGAAAAACTATTGAACGCATTGCAGCATCGCAGTTACATACCCACATGTCCAAAAATAATTTGTATTGTGATC
>JAYRBW010054079.1:0-11050 GCA_036023295.1 Invenusta paracnida
TAAATGGATTCTTTTTTGTAAGACTTATTTGTATATATGAACATCATTTTAAACGTTTTTCATTTCGACAATTCGATTATTTGTTCACGAAAAGATGAGCATAGCCAATATTTATTTTGTTTTTTTATTTTTATTGCAATGTATTGGTTTTTTGCATAATGTATTTAAACTTGTTTTGACTATGTGGTTTATTGAGTGGCTACCTAACAACTAAATTTATTCTGTGCCCTACTTAATTTCTTTAATGTACATCTAAATAAAAATAATTTAAAATGAAACTTATGTTATTTTTTATAGCTTTGTAATGAATTATGAGTTATAAGAATTTGCATAATCATTTTTACAAAAGTAAATGCCACTGACGATTGTGAAATATTTTAAATATCAAGCGAAGTAGTAATTAATTATAATCTATTAGATATTTCATAAATATAGCACTATCTCTTACGTCTTAATTAAAGTTGAAATAATGTAAGCTAAAATTTAAATGCTAGATTTCACAATTATATCAGTGTAGCGCTAAAAATAGTTATACATAATAAATTCCAGCAATAAACGTACCGGATCAAAATGATTCCTTTTCACTGGCTGACCAAATATGAATAATGTTTACCTGTAATCTAACAGAGCAAGAATATCGTTTACGTTTTTTAAGGCAATCTAAGATTAGATATATGTAAAGTCTTAACTGAATACTCAACACATTTCATTACCTTATTTTTTAATTTTGAAATAAAAGAACTTAATATTTTATTTAAAAATATATATAACTCAAAAGTATAATTTATACAATTATAAAAAGGTGAAATTTTATTATAGTAGGTACATTCAATCCCTTTATTAAGGGGCCAATGTTACAATATAAAAATTGCCTCAACTGATTAATAATCTAAAACTCAATCATGTAACGTTTTCCTTTCGTATCGTTTACAATATCATTAAAAATGTATTTATGACAATAAATTATATTTCCAAAGTAAAGAAAAAATATATAATAGTTGACTATTTTCCACACATATTAGTGCCATGTAGGAAAACAAGATATTTATTTCCATTTTCTATAATATGGGGTGTTTTACTGAAGAAGACTATAACCGATAGTAGTGCGTTTTTTGACACCCGATAGATTTAAACCACTTCTGCAACTTTTACCCGCTTAATTAAGTCTCGTTGTCCATAACGAGAACCTGAGTGATACCCTCTCGCTAGAACTTCACAATGCCTGCTTTGTGAATTGCAGCGTTTTGTATTTGTAGTCAAGTAAGACCTCCAAAAACTTGCTGTAACTGTCCGTCCTCCACGATCAGGGCGTAATATTTTCCCTGAAACTATCCATAATAATCTGCGGGAAGTCTGCATCCGGCGGGTTCTAGCCAAGCCTTCCAAAAAATGTGAGTCCGCGGTTTCCAATGGCACTTCTTGCCAAACGTGTGATGTTCGCATCCTTCGAAGACCCCTTACATAATAACAGAGCCACATCTCAAATGTACAACGTGTAAGTGTTGGAGCGTAGAATTCCGACAAGTTGGTAGGATGAGAGAACAATCGTTGACCAGCATGGTTGAATGGCCATGTGCATGCGTTCTGGAAACTACTTCTTAGCCGTCGTCAATCAGCCAGAAACAGTCCTTAATTAAACAAGTTAAGTCTCTTCGATGAGTTTATTTCAATTGATAGGCATAGGATTTATAATCAACGCCGTCTCAATTGCATATACGAGTCGTCCGGCTCCTCCTTATAAGCGAACCAAGACAGATAGTTCGCATGAAGTATGAATTTTGCTCGATATATGAATATGATCAATCTCAATGCTATATACTGGAAGGTGACATCGCCGAAGTTGTCTTGCCCACCGAGGAATCCGGAGAAAAGATATATACACTGATGCCTGGTGATCCATCACGACTTTGAATCACTTGCCGAACAAATATTCATGAAGTCACCGAACCTTCCAAAATATCTCCAGAGCTTCCTTCTGCGTCTGCGAATAATTCCATTCCGTCTTGCTTAACCGTCTCGAGATACAGATTACAAGAAATTGTTGCTGCTCTAGAACTTATACCCCAATCGCCATCTCCGATGCGTCCACCACTATAAGTTCTGAAAACCAGTCGAGTTGGAAGCACATACCCATTGGCTACCGTATTCACGAGTGTCTTGTAAAAGCTGTCGGCTTCTGGAGTCGACAGGAATTTGTACTCTGAGAGAATGTCAAAGAGTGTGGCAAAGCAATCCTCACATAGTCTGAAACAAAAGTAGTACTGCATTAATTCCAAGAACGACCAAACCTGTTCCGCTATCCACGATTCTGGAGTCTTATGTATTGCCTGAATACGTTCCACGTCCCGAGTTATACCGTGGCCGTCCAAGAAAAAACTAAAGTACTTAATCTGTGCAAAATTAAAAACAGACTTCATTGAATTGATCCGAACGTTCTGATCTTTGAGAAACTTGAAGAAACCGAGTAAGATTATACGATAAATTATTATTACGATTATATCATCTTGATAAGCCCTGACTCCTTCGATCCCAGCGATGATTCCATCAGTTGCCTTTTGGAAGATACCTGGAGAGTCGTTGAGCTTAAATAAAAGAAAATTGGATTAATAAAGTCCTCACTAAAGACTATTATAATATCGGCATGCAAAGCGCAATTTCTTCAGTAGTGTACCTAAATAAATAGCATTATGTTTTAATAATCTGTATTTGAATAACAATCAGCGTAAAAAAAGATATTATACTAAAATGTTATGGTGTATCTTATAATATTCTGACTTTAAAACTGCAATCAGCGCCTGAAAAATATCCCATCCATTTATTGCATTCTATTGTACTTTAACCCGCTACATACCGGGGGGGGGCTAGGGCATGGGCATGGGCATGGGCACCCCTTCCAGCATTTCTGCTGTGAATTTTCAACGAACAAATGGAGCAATATAAGCTTCCGTGATTTTCCCTAAATTATAGTTTTATAACTTTTAGCGCTTTATTTACTACTGTACATCCTATAGGGTGGTCACGTGATCTTGTTAAAAAATCCAATGTAAAAACATGTAATACTCTTCAAATTTTCAAATTTTTTTTATATTTGGATACCTTATAAAAATAAACTATTGTTTAGATAATATACTATAATATCTTTTATATATTGCTATTTAAAAAAATTGTTTAGAAACATTAATTTTTCGGATATAAGAATAAGTATGCCCTGAATTTATGTACAAATAATATGTAAAATTATAACAATTTAAGGGATATGTTGACAAGTAAAAATAAGTAAGCTGTGAATTTATGTTTCAATGTGTCAAATTATAGCACCTTTGTGGATATTTTAGCTTGTAAGAATAAGTATATTATCAATTTATGTACAATCATGTACAATTATAGAACTTTCATGGATATATTGACTTATATAAGAATAAATATGCTATAAATTTAAATACAAATATGTAAAATTATAGCATTGTCATGGATATTAAGCAATATTATGTTGAATTATTATATGCAATTATTATGTTAATCAGTACATATACATTTCCTATAACCTTTTTTATCTCTTTTGTCTTTTGCAGTTGTTTGTTCATCGTTGTTGAATATACTCCCTTATTAACAATCGATACAGTCTTGTTTATGAACGAACACAACTAATCAATCACGCTAATCAAGGATGCGTGCAGCAACATGCCCATTCCCAAATTGTGTCTACATAACAGAAAGCCAAGACAATGCTGTTGTCCACGCAATGACACACTCCAGTTACGCCAGACAAGGTCAGCCGACCCATGGTCCGGAGTAGCAGGACAAGCGAGGACTGGCAATGCTTCACTAGGCGATAGACTGGTTACAAGACAGCGACTCAGATCGCTGGCACCGATGTCTGTACGCAGCTCCTGGGATGCTGTGACGAGCACCTTCGACGTGACCTTCATTGCAGCAATATCCACCTCGAAGATCTATATGAGGCGGCTGTCTTCCAAGCTATTCGCTCCCTTGCCGTTCACGAAGAGAACACAATGGTGAGTCGTGTCAACATACACAAGATGAGACAAGACAGAGACGAACCAATACGCACTTATGCAACCCGTCTTGCTGGCCAGGCCAAAATCTGCAAATTCATTGTTAGGTGCTCCTATAACCCTCCGAGAAATGTCAATTTCCCCACAGACATGGTTTGGGATGTCCTCTGTGGGGGCTGGTTGATTCTGACATTCAACAGGACATCCTGGGCCACGAAAACCAAAATATTCCTTGGAGCAAGTTCTCACCTTCGTCGATGCCAAGGAAGCTAGCAAACGCTCTCAGGATGCCCTCATTGATAACGTGGGTGCTCATGGCACCAGCCAATATCAGAAAAGTAAGAAGGTCCCGCCTGCTGCCGATACGTGAACCTGTGACTTTTGTGGTCTGACTGGCCATGGCAAGAGCCCAACCATGGATCAGCGGTGACAGCATTGTGATGCGTTTGGCAAACAGTACAGTAAAATATGTTCGATCCGCAGACACTTTGCCTCAGTCTGTTGGGGTGGCAAAAGACGACCAAGCAACCGCTCGTTATGAGCGCACGGGACATCCATGATCTCATCTGCTCCACCACATCTTACAAGCTCACAAGCGCTTTCCCTGTCTTTCACCATGATCACCACACCGTCGATCATCTCTCTTGCTGGACCAAGCGAAGGTCTCAACCACAGCCGTATATCACTCATCGGCAGGATCCACAAGGATTATTACGATCAGCTTAACTTACCCTTATCTTCGCATTACACTAAAAAGTCAGTAACTGATGCATGGAACGGTTACCATAGAGTCCCTATCAGAAAAAGGGACCGCCATTTGTCAACGTTTATCACTCCATGAGGCCGCCATCGCTATTGCATTACTCCTCATGGATATATTGCCTATGGCGATGGGTACTCCCGACGATTTGATGAGATCGCGTCTGACTTTGCAAACAAATCTCAGTGCATCGATGACACCATCTTGCGGACTTTCTTTGCTGCACTTGCAGACAAATGATAGTGACATCGATACGGATGCAGCAATTTCAATGGCTGCCATCCGCAAACTCGACTCCATACAATCAGCTATCTGGAACGCCGTCCAAGAGGAATCCGCGAGTAACTTACAAATGCTCGCATTGCTGAACGCAATTGAGGAAGGACTACCTGAACATCGCAAGGATTTTCCGGTATCTATATCATGGAGTATTATCCTTTTGGTGAAAACCTTTCCTCGATTGATGGTATAGCTATCTAGTACAAGAGTAGGACGGTCACCCCACCAAAACTGCGAGGCCTAGTCCTGGAGAACCTCCATACGGCCCATCAAGAAGTCACAGCCATGCCAGCCCATGCCAGCAGCTCCATTTTTTGGCTAGGAATAACTCCTCAAATTTACGCATTACGCAATCATTGCTCCCATTGCAACCCAACGCTCCACCTATTCCGCTGCTAGAGCCAGCATAATATCCATTTCAGCATATCTGCCCGAATTCTCTGTATACGACACCAAGTAGTTCTTTCTTCGCTAGGGTATCACTCACCGCGTCTCATCTGCTGTCTTTCCACACAGCAACTGTCGTGCTGAACTAGCAGTGAAAACTTCCAAGCGCATGATCGTCGCCGACCCCGGACATAACGGTGAACTGGACACTTGAAAAATTCCAAACGTGCTGCGTTTTGCAGTACCGTAATACACCGGATCAAGACACAAAGTTATCACCTGCTATGATTATCTGCTAAAGAGACATTAAGGACCTTCTCCCTATTCTCTCCGGTCGATTCAAATCGTTTGATAACTGGATGGACACAAAACCCTCTCAGCACACACAAAGCGACTACCACCATTGCACATTGGCGACCACGTTCGGATACAAAACCAAACAGGCACAGAACATCACAAGTGGGATCGCACCAGCATCGTGATAGAGGTACACCAATTTGATCAATACATCATTAAAGTGGACGGTTCCGGCAGGGTCGTACCCTAAGCAACCGGAAGTTTCTTCGAGGTTTTGAGCCATACAATACCTTAAAGAATTCACCCAATATTTACATCCCCAAGTCCCAAGCAATGGTACGTCCCCCCCCCCACATCTCCGGCAATGGTTTACCCTTTGCCACCTCACGTGCCGCCACCACTGTTCCAGACAAAGACCAACACATTGTCACTATACCACGCCTATATTACCAGTACGCCTGCTGTAACACCTAGTCTGTGGACGTCACCCAAAGACCTGGCAGCCCGCCATAAGTACTGCCCTTGCAGCTGCCTTCCTGCTAGACCTGCCTTCGCCACACGTAAAAAATCGCCCATCTGTGCTCAATAACCAGAATCAATCGGCGCCACCCATGACTATGTACCAACAAAGGAGGACCACTAAGTTACCGGCTCGGTACGACCCTGATATGTATTCCACCTCTAACAAATAAAATTACGTTATTTTTGTGGGGGAAGAGATAAACATTATTATTATGTTTATTTAATTTTTAACAATTATGGTTGTTTAAAACCACCATTTATTAGGATGGTTAATTAATAATGTAAATTTATTATTTTGTTGGTTTATATTTCTTTCATTATTATGTTAATCAGTATATGTACCAATAAGTTACGTTATCTTTTGTGGGGGAAGGGAGATAAACAATATTATGTTGATTTAATTATATGCCAATATTATGTTAATCAGTACATTGTTACATTTATGTAGGATATATATGTTACATATACGTATACATTTAGTATATTATGTTACATTTCCTGTAACCTCTTTTGTCTATTGCAGTTGTTCGTTCATCGTTGTTGAATATACTCCCTTATTAACATACAGTCTTGTTTATATATATATTTTTTCATATTAGCTAGTAAAATATATATACCTACATATATCCCAAAAATGTGTGTATATTTTCTATGTGCATACGTTAACTAAAAATAACAAACATTTGCGTTATTTAAGTTACAAAGTTATTTTCATGTATACACAATTTTTGGGCAGACGGTACAAACATAAGATGACTTATAATAACTTATATAATTAAGCTTACCAATCTTTCACATTGAAGGACATCCCATTAAAACAGATGGGGCTAATGTCTTTGAGAGAATTCTTCTTGCGCAGAATCCAAAGAGGATGTAATTATTGGAGTAGATTTTGACATTTCATTTTCACGACGTATGAATACACTATAGAATATATTGGCTAATCGACGACAAATAGAAGATGATTTGCCTTGAAATAACATGGATACGAATAACTATAATTGAAACACAAAATAACTCTGAAAACGTACGTAGCACAATATTAATTGGGATTGATATTAAGATATTTGTGAAGTTATCTCACAAAAAACATAGTAAAAAACACGCAAATCCAAATAATTCTGGCATTAAATAAATTCATTCAGTATAAAGATCCGTGGAAAGACCTGAGTAACAAAATCCGAATGTGGAACATCATAGCTGCGAAGATGGAAAAAGCACTTTCTCCTATAACTTCTTTTGTAACTTCAAAATGTCTAGATGGAGATATATCCGATTCAGTAGCTGTCTATGTATATAAGAATTGATCTCATGATACTCATGATCATAATATAGAGTAAAGAAACATTATTTATTCTATATATATGCTCATATGATCATTATTATATATATATATATATGTCATAATATTTCTATAATGCTCATAACTTTATTCATATGTCAATTATGTAACTTATATATAAAACCGATATAAACAGAGTCCTTTAACAACTTGTAAGCATCATTGCCGAACAATTAATTAAATAGAATGCTAGTACCCATTGGTTATATCGTTCATTGGTAATTGTGTGGAGATATATATGAAACGTCGCTCGTGCCAGCTCTAATGCACGCGCTGCGAACGTCCGAAATGTCTATAAGTTCTCTATATAAGCGAATAACAGCTAGTATGTATATTTATTAAAACTTTTCCCCTAAACCGAACAGACTGGACTGGATATAATGGCTAGCTAGCTAATTAAAAGCTCATGTGACGCAATCTAAAGTTAGGTATAAAAGATTATTAATCACATTATTGCTAGCTATGTCGCTTGGAATATTGTTCGTGACACCAAATTGAAAAAAAAGACTATGATTATCGTAATAAGAAGTAACTTTATAATTGTGTGAGTTTTTCTGTCGAATTAAAGTCAGGGCTTACATATATATAGGTATATATATGTATATCGCTGAAGTCTAGGCACTCAAATAATTAAACTAAACATTTAAATAATAGTAACTACCGTAAGTACAAGTACTGCCGCACTTCAATTTTCAATCGTTGAAATGTAAGTTTGACGTTCTATTTTATCTTAGCAACGCGACTTAACCTACTTAATAAATACAAATACACGCGAAATACTATGGCGGGGTCCTCTAATTTACCTTAATCACCCTTAACTTATAACACAGAAGTAAGGCACAATATTAAGACTTCAGACTGGTATATTGTTATACAAACGATTACAATATACAACTATATACTCTGATATAGCTTACTTCAATATTATACAATCTCTCCCTGATATTCACAACCACAGGAGGCAATATAACTATATAAGTATAATGAGTTACTGCTACAGGCAGCAGTAATCGAAGCTATATAAATATATATATAACAGAAACAATATATCGGATAATTCGAGAAGGATATTTTATGGACTTAAAGCAGTGACAGTGAAATATTAGTTCGTGGTAATAAAGTGCTTAGTCTTACGCTGATTTCACAGAGAGTATCACCGTCAGTTTGGGTACGATATGTTGTGCTGGATGCGATACCGCGGAAACGCGGCGAGTCGTTCGAGGAGGGCCTTGGGCAAGGATCGATTCCGGTGTCAGAGAAAGCTGACTCGTGACCGGGAATAACCGATCGAGTTGAGAGAGACGGGCGTTCTGTGAGTGTCGGACCAGTGGGTTCAGAACGACAATGGTTGTCGTTGTAGAGAAGAATCGGAGTCCAAACCAGAGTGACTAGGATTGCGTTGTATGTGGAGAAGGGGTTCCGGGTGCCGAGAAGTGATGTCGAAAAGAGGTAATTGCGAGGAGTTCGAGAGAGTCAAAGGTTCTGGGTGGATTTGGTCTGGTAGTGAATTGGTAGTCTCGAGCGACAAGGGTTCTGAGTGTTTTGTCGGGTGGTGAGGTGGTATGTTTCTTGCCCTCTGGAGAGCCTCTATTTATAGTGCTGAATTTCTTAACTTAGCTCCCTGTTTCTATAAATAGATTATTACAACATCCAGGGATCTACTAGTTAAAAGGTACCTTCAAATTCTATTTTTAATTTAAACTTATCTTGACATCAAATGATTCACGCGACTCGTCCAGGTCGCACTTCTCGGTGCATCCCATTTTTATATTAACATAGTGACCCTAAATTAGTATCTACGGGCCTTCTCTTAAAGAGCGCGAACCTTGCTGCCAAGCCTTGCTTTATCTCCTTAAACAGGAAATCTTAACCCTATCTTAACCCTTTTAATCTATGAACCTTTTAGGCTGCTTATTAATAACTCGCGAAAGAGATTTCCTTTTTGACAAGCAGACTCTCTGGCTCCTAACTCTCCCCCCCTTTTTCTCGCCTAAATTCGCCAGTTTCTTAACTCTCTCTCGCAATCAATATTTTAACTTCTCTATTAATGATTGGCTTAGCCGGACTTCTTCTCCTCTCTCACCTCTCCGCTAGTCGCTATATAAAACGAGCCGCTTCTCAATCCTGTCTACCTCTCCGCAAGTCGCTATATATAAAACTCGCTGCTTCTCAATCTTGTCTACCTCTCCGCTTAGTTGTATGCTAACCCTAAAAATCAATATTACATCGCCTAGGTTTTACTCAGTTACCTTATTTCATCGGCTTCATAACTCGCCTTTGATACACTCGGTACACCTTGTTACCTTTGATCTTCCCTCGCCTTACACCGCAGCTGATCTATCTCCACTGGAACCTTACAAACCAAAACATTACACATTACACACTTCAGTTTTCGGAACGGCCTCTAATTACTATTTCCCAAACTAAAGTAAGTCAAATAACAAAAACTAACTATGTAGGCAATACAATATATGTATTACTCAGACGTATTATACCAGACAATTATAACACAAAAACTGGAATTCGTCAGCAAAGTATAATCCACAATAAGGTTCTCAGAATTACAGACCATTGGCATTGGCATCTGTCTGTAAATCATAAAAACTTGCTTTGCTAGACCACAGGCCAGGTCAAATTCTATGAGTTAAAGCTCTCCTTATATATTTACATAGATGCCAGCCATCCAGGTATTAGACAAACGATGTCAGTCATTTACATGCCAAAAGGAATAACACTAACATACCTATAAGCATATACATAGGCCATAGGGTGATCCCATATTTTAGCATCTCAAATTATTTCATTCAAATTTCCCGCATTAAATTATTTTAACTTGGGACTACTCCATGATTATCAAGAATCCTTAATTACTAGAGGTCTAATAATTGAGAAGATTCTTGATAATTGTGGTGTGGTTGCAGCTGCCAGCTCTTAAAAGTGTATATAATTTAAATTATAGGTATATAAATAATATATACATTTTATATATATTAAAAAATGGAGATAGCCATACATTTATTAATATATTGGTTTATTTATTGTAAAATTTTACTGAAATAATTTTGGACACTAAAATACAGGATCACCATACATATAGTTATGTAACACCTTGTCCTTACACAAAATATATATAGTATACTCTAAAGTTTTATGAGGTATAGATAGAAAACAGTAATTATATAAGCCAAACTTTCAAACCTACTCTAGTAAGGTTTATATGAGTAAGCTGTATATACCTCAAAATGACAGTGTCAATAGATATGTTATGATATAAGACTATAATTATATAGACATAGTCATATAAGATTCATTCACCTCCAAATTAACTACAATTGTCTGACAATGTCAAATATAGAGTTTGTGATCAGCCAAATATAGGGGTACCCAAAAAAAATCGCCGTTTTGTCCATATTTAACAATATTTATACATTCTCTGTAGTATTATAT
>JAYRBW010054090.1:0-11049 GCA_036023295.1 Invenusta paracnida
TAATATAGGTCTGGTAGGTACCAACTACTAAAATTAGTAAAATATGTGCTGAAGACAAAAGATTAAATTATAAAATGCAAGTACAAATAATTTTTATTGGTTGTGGTTTTATTTTATTTTATTGACTTTTTCCAAGTAAATTTGGAATTATCATGTTATAAATTATTAATGTTTATTTAGCAGAACTTATGAAATGAAATCAATTTCATGCTGCTAACAATGACTTTACTAATATTCCTTTTCTATATAATATGTCTCTAAAACATCACCAAATCTTTAAGCAATGATAAAAAGTTATTAAAGGTGATAAAATGTGTATTTTGGAAACATACAAAGTAATAAATAAAAACTGTTAGTTAAGTTAATTATTATCCACTTGCTTATTTTTTATAAAAAAAGAGACAAACTAATTTATACAGCATATAAAAATACTATACATATATTGGAATGTAAGGCAAACCAATGCAGATATATAATCTGTTAGAACTGGGTAGATTGACAGGGTCTTATCAGATGACTTCCAAAACTATTAATAAATTTAAAATTCATGAATCACAATGAAATCTAAAATTAATAAATGAATCATCTTATGACTAATATTTATTTCAAATATAAAATGTATTTAAATGTAATAAATGTGCAGCCTCAATAAAAGAGCTCAGTTTTTAATCAGAACTTTATTGGATGTAAGTTAAAGTCAATATATAGATAGACTCTATATTTACTCTGTGAATTAAAGTATTATATTTAAAATAATTTGTTTTCATGTTTTGATTTGGTGACATTTTGACTTAGTGATGCTTTGACTTGTTTTTGGTGATGTTATGACTTGGTGATGTTTTGACAGACATTCTTTACCTTTAGTAATATTATTAATACTAATAAATACTTTCTTAATATTTATAAATTTTAAAAATTGAACAAAGTATGAAGTAATTTTACTAGTACTATATACTAATATAAATATAGTATTAGTTGAATAAAAAATATATAAGCCAAGATCAAGGCAGCTAGTTTAACTAGTAGTTTAGTGCCACTAGTCATATGTAGTAGTGCAGAAGTTACTGTTAAAATTAGGAATAGGTTAAAAAATATCAAAATTGGAATAATTAACTTTTATATTAATTAATTAATAAGTCTATTCTAGTATTATTTATGTAACAAAGTCAAAGTGTAAAACAATTATAAATTGGAAACTACAAACCTAATGCCAACTTTTTTAATATCTGTAATCTTTATGTAATATCACTACTACTCACAGTAGCAGATATCATTATTTTGAGTGATTTTTTTTAGTCTTAGACTATAAGCCTTTAAAAGTTAACCATGTTCACGTCGTTTTATTGTATTTGTACGTTTATTAATATTTCATTCTTAAAAGACCATACCTTCTGGAGGAACAAATGTTAAAGTGTATCTTTAATTATGGCTTTACTCACCTGCCAACGAAATTTTCCAACACACTGCTTTTTCCAGCACTCTGACTACCAACTACACCAATTTGTGGAAGATCCATATTAAGAGGAATTCCCAGTGATGAAAATGCATCTTGAAGTTTATTCACCAAAGGAATGAGTTGTTCCATTCCCATATTTCCAGACATTTTAATTAAACTAACGTTTAAAGACCTTGATAAAAATAGAAAGTCTCAACGTTAACCTTCTTCCTAAATTAACGAAATTTCACTTATTTACCGAAAGTGTTATATTTTTAAACAAAATATTTACCAGAATTAAATAATGCGTTGCAATTAATTTCGCTCAGTAATTATCTCATTCATTGATATTTAAACGAACTTGTTGTATAGTTATATCAATAAATATAGATCAATACTGGAACTCAATATCCATGAGTTCACAAAGATACAAGCTATCGAATTGAACTTCAAGATAATTATTGTTAGCACAGTGCAATCAACTCTTACAATTGCCACGACTCCTCAACTCCCACACACACTGCCCGAATAAGATTAATTGGATTCCCAAGTGCATTTTCAAATATAATATTATGTCTCAGCCACTAATATTCACTCGCCTATCAAATAAAAGCATCAAACTGATATATGTAGTTTCATGTAAAAGTTTAATGAGGCCCACGACCTCAGGGGGTCGTTTCATAAAGAAAGTTAACTTTTAATTAATTTTTGAGTCTACTGTAAAAATTAATTACATGTTAATTTTTTAGTTAAATGCATTTCATAAAAAAGTTAACTTTTTAGTTAAGTTAACTAAAAATTTAACTCTTACTTAACTAAAAAGTTAACTTTTAAGCGGCAATAATTTGAAAACAGCTCGATTATAATTTTTAAAGTAGTTTTATTGTCTTATACTTTGGAAAGTTTGCAATAAAATTATATCGCGTAGAGCGGTAAAATTTTCTGAAAATGAGAAGGTCATCTTAATAGAAGAGGTGAAAAAATATTATATGGTTCTTTTTCCAAATTCAATTATATGTCCATATCGAAAAGCAGGATCAAAGAGGCAATATGGGAAAATATTTCGAAACAAATTTCTGTCATTTCTAATACAAAATGAAGTTCTGGAGTAATTAAAATGAAATTGTCAAACTTAAAACAGGATACAAAAAAGAAAGCCGTAATTTATAGATGAGAGTCCAATTAAATACAGTAATCAAATTTTTCTATTTCACTTATACTTATAGTACAATCTCTTTGTGTAAATAATCATGACTATGATTATTTCAAATAAATGTATTCAAAGCTTGACTTTATTCTAAATAAATACTTAATTTACTTTTTATTTCAGACGCCTATTACAAAGTTAAAAGTATATAATAATACACAATGAAAGATAGTAATCAAAAGTTTCTATAGAAATCAACTAATAAATTAATTATAACTGTCAAGAATGAATAAGCTGTAGCCACACAATAAATAAATATTTATACAAAAAAAGATAGGTAAACATACATATGATTCTTGTAACTATATGGGTCCTTAACAGTGTAGGCAGTCATTACTGGACTAACTCATAATGTAAATAGCTCCTGAATAACTTGTGCTCAGACATTCCTGCCATTTCTTGCTGGAGCTGGTATTTCTACTATTGGAAATAGACGTTCGATTGCAATAATTTCTTGCACTCCGTTTTCGTCAATAGATAATTATGGCGCTTGCAAACGTTATGTAAAGTTGCAACTGCTAAAATTATTTTTACAGCTTTTTCTGAAGAGATAGCTGCAATCGTCTACCCGAATGGTCGAGACACCTGAATCTAGACTTTAAAATGCCAATGCATCTTTCGACTTTACAGCGTGTTCTTTTATGAGCTAGATTGTACCGAATTTCAGGTTTAATGTTTCGGGTAATGGAAGTGGTGTCATTAGCCATGGTTGAAGTGGATAACCGCTGTCACCTAATAACCATCCTTTTGTAATTGTGCCATTGCGTAAGTTATTCAAGAGCTGGCAGTTGTCCCAGATGAAGGAATCGTGAGTACTACCAGACCATTTGCAAATGAAATTGGTTATAATGTATTCATGGTTACATACAATTTGACAATTTGGTGATTGGAAATTCTTTCGATTAACATAGTTCTTTTTTGTTTTCCGGCAGCCACGTGGGTACCATCAATGAGACCAATAATTAAAACCCTGTTCTACAAGTCCTCGTTTTGTAATGTTAAGCGAAGCAGCATCAAAAAGGAAATATTTTACGAAGATTATTAGACTAACACTGTGCATTAGATACAGAGTAAATACATCTACAGACAGTTGATTTGCTGATTCCATGCAAATCCCCAATGTTGTATAAAATGATCCAGTAGCATAATAAGATGCATAGTAGTAGCATTGAGTAGCATAAGCCATATTCTAGGTTATTCCCAGTCTCTATGCACCAAAAGAAGGAATGTCTGTTATGTCCAAGCGATAAACGTTTCACAAAATCTATGCCGTTGAACCTGTCAAAAGGATTTGTTCTGTCTCTAAAAATTCGTTGCCTTTGCAAATGTACATGATTTTGATTTATATTATAAAAAACTCTGTATTATAGAATTTACAAATTGACAAAGATTAAAATATAAGAAATAAAAGCCACAATAAAAGGAAAGTTTATTTAAGAACAAAAACACCCAAGCTTGCGCCGTTCAACAATCATGGAATGAATAATTGTACAATTACAAATTAAGATAAATAGTTTTGAAAAGAAATCTCCAGCCAATCTTAGATTGACACATTAAAAAACAGATTGTATACCAGGCAAATCATACATAAAGACCAGCTATGAAAATATTTAAATACACGAAATGGATATATGCTACCAAAACAATTATAACTAATTATTTCAAGCGTTAAAAGCAGCAACAAATTTAAAATTTACACCAATCATGGAAAGCCAACACAATAAACATAATGTTAAATATATGTACTACATATATAACAATATTATTTAGCAAAAGAAAAATAATTTTTTTATTACATATGAGCGAGATACAATACAAAAAAAAAGATTAATAAAGGAACTATTGTTTCTTATTTTTACAAGTGAACAACTGTTTCTATTCATCATTAAAATATAAATCTATACCTTTAGGTAAATATACCTAGCTATATTAAAATAAAATGAGGATCATTTTGAACGTTCTAGTATTTTTTATAGTAATTTGAAAAGTGTTTCTTATAAAATAATGATAAATATTACTTAGTTGATCATTTAAGTTTAGTATTACGGATCAAAAATTTTGAAACTTCAATTCAGTGTTAACATTTGATTTATCCTATATATCATTCAATACATAAAATACTTCTGCTGGTATTTTTTAAATTCCAGTAAAGAATCATAATTTTATAAGACATCAATAGACAGTCTTATGATGATATACAGTGCCTAAGTTTTTTTTATTGTAAATATAGTTTCTTTTGTATCCGTATGTATTCATGTCATGGGCATTACTATTTAGCATATAAAAATGAATAAGGTCGTTACTTTATAATATTTAGTACATTATACAATTCATATTAAAACAATTTACACGATTTCATTTTCAACACGTAATTAGTTTTACTAAAAGTGTAGGGTTTGCATATTGACAATTCCATTGCTATATCTAAAATGTCTCTCTTTATCTAAATCAAGAAATTGACAATTCATTTACTTTTATCATCCATGTTAGGTATCTCTATGGTTATTACTGTTCTAACCCATGTTACTTCTATGTTTATCTTTATTCTAAACCTATAATGTCGCCCGTATGTTTCTTTAATATGTACTATATGCATTACTGTATATTATTCTCCATCAGATCAAACATTTTTGGTATATAAATAAATACTATCCAGAAACAAGACTCTTCGTCATGTTGGATTCAAAATAATATAGTAGTGTATTCATTGAACTACAGTCTGTTCCGGTTTTTGCGAATGTTGCTTCTACCAGTAATAATTATATATGCTATATTTTGGATCAATACCTGTAAGTTTACATATTTATAAAGAATAATATTTTAAAATACTGCAAAAGAAAGTAAGTCAATATACGTTCAATTGGTTTTATCTCCAGGTGTCAGTGTTAACATTTTGATAAAACTAATGTCATTAAGTGAATCGTGTCCGTTTTTAATGTTCAGTATAATATCGGTTATTAAGTGTTATCTCAACGCCGGCTTTAAAGTTTCTTAACAACTCTAACTCTAATCTAACATTTCTATACCTTCACAATCCTTGGTATATATATTGGATGGGTATTTTAAAATATTTTATTTCTAGTTTTAAAACAAAAAAAACCCCGCTAGCACCAACACCTGTAGATAAAACCAATGTAAAGTGACCCACTGTATGCCTACAAAATATTATATACTTTATATTGGTATTAGATTGTTTTAGAATATTTTAAGCACTTTGATATATACAAATCAATATGAAAAGGGTTTTTAGTAGAATAATCACAGCCATATATATCTATAACTTAGGAATTTAACTTAACATGTTAAGCATAGATAAATAACAATGTATGTAAGTAGATGAATAATTATGGCTTATTGAAACAATAAAGTCTGAGGTTTTGTTTTATCTATTATAAAATACAAACTAATAGATAACAAATATTGCGTCAAATAAAAATAATACAAGAGATTAAGGTATAGATACACAATAGATAGGTACAGAACGCAACTTTAGATCTACAAAGCTAGATCAGAAATGTGTCTAAAAAACGCAATTATTGTTGTGCAAAAATACATTATCATATGTTTAAAATCTAGATATTAATGAATACAAAAAAGATATAGATATAATGTATTCTATAAAACTGAAAAAATCTATACTATAATATATATGCATAAGTATACAAAGTTAATTCCATAGTAATACTCGAAATATTTTAAATCGGAGGTACTAGAGTAAAAAAACATTATAATATGAGCTCTATAGTATAGACACAAGGTTTTTAGTGTTAGTCATGTATATCAAAAGTCGAAAACACGTCCAGTGACTGATGAAGCAATCTTCTTTATAAGTGTTAGAGTTGGCCTAGTTATTGGAAAATCAGTTGACATGCGCTGCTTAATAATGGGAGGCTGCACGAAATACTTGAATTCTTCCGCATAATTTTCCTCAATAAACTCGCGAAATTTTGCGCCAAAACGTGTGACACTGTCCAAAACACTGAAATGTCTATAGAGTAGTACCGCCTGTTGCGGTGTGACTGGGTCGAACTTGTGCGTTCCAGTTGGAAAGAGCATGCCAAAAACCTCTTTTAGTGCCCTGTCTATCAAAGCTACACTGGAGTCATGGTGTTCTTCCAGAAAGTAAACAATTCCCGCCTCCGTCAATCTGCCCCGATCGCTAGACTGCGAGGTCTTGGAATGTTGTAGAATGGAAGCGAGAACAGATATGGATGAGTTTGTGATACTCTTCATGAGGCGGTCTTCCTCGAGTTGACTGAAGCGAATGTTGGGCGGATGGTCCTCCTCAGCCCTGTCGGGTAAACTCGGATGACTCGCAAGTGCATAGAGAAGATTGAACACCGCCTTTTGCTCATGCATGGCAATTGTGTTGACCCGTTCAACAAGGGTCTCGGTCTCGTCGAACATACAATTGAGGGTGTCCAATATAAGCAGCGCAAACTCCAGTTCATCAACACGCTCTTGTCGACTCTCCTGAAAGCTCATGTTCAAGTGAGAAATGGGCAAAACTGTGCGCACCTGATCAACCAAAAATCCAAACAGTTCCCCACTTTCCCAGAACAATCTTTTGATACAAAAGTGGCGACGTCCGGCATTGTGCAATTCGTTGGTGTAGTAAAAAACCAATTCAATGTTATTTTTATTAGTTTGAAGATCCATCTTTAGCTGACGAAAGCTCAACTTGAGCCGTTCATCATCTGGGTAGAAGGTGGAGGTTGACTTGGTCTGCTCTAATAAAATGGGGTCCATGAGAAGGGTCCCTCGGATGAGATAATTGTTCCAGGTATTCTTTATAATCAACATAGCTGGAGCATCCTGATTCAAAATATATACATGCAATGAAATTGTTATAAACGGGTTGTTTTCACGAGTTGTATCCATCAGTCTTGCTGTATTTTTATTTAATGTATCAGTCTGATATGCTAACATAGTGTTCTCTCCTGGAAGTGTGAGATGAAGCTCATTAGCATCAGGTCTAGTTTCCATTGTCTCCTCGGTAGTAGAAAGAACAGCGGCCGTATTCGTTTGAGTTGGTGGTTCAAGCAGAGGTAATGCTGGTGGCTGATTTGCCCTTGGACGTCCACAGCAGCCACCACTTTTTGATTTGACTACTGGAACTGCAGTTGCACGTGTCTCAAATGAACCTGAAAAATAAGTGAACGAAATATAATACAAAAACATTGTTGTAATTTAAAAAAATTATACTATATATTTCATTACGTTTATTTTTACTACATATTATTTAGTACATACTTTTTAACTTCAAACAGAATTTTATCCAAACATTTTACTCTATATAATACAAAATATATAAATTTACTAAATTCCAAAAAATAACCACCTCAATTTTTGCTTATATATACATAAATATGTAATATCATATAATATTGTTACATTATTAGTGCACTGAGAGGTTTATATGAAAAGAGCACTTGTAATAGATTTGGATGCATACTATTAATACTTGGTGGTGGGTACTATGATCAGTTTGATTTGACGACATTTTACATGTCTCGTCTGTAGACATTCTTTATACTGCCGTAGTACATGCTTCTTGAAATTCTGTCAACCATTATTTTACAGATGACTTGGTATTTGGTATAGATGCAGTACAAACAAAAGAAATTGTTCCACTTTCCAGCTCGTACATGTCTGAGTAAATCTCATGACTCAAAGACATTAACTACCAACTTATTATTTGCCCGCACTGCAGTAAATTATCGTGCCAAATAAGAGAGAAATAAAGAAATACAGAATAACGATCGAACAAAGAAAAAATAAATGTGACGAACATTTCAGAGCATGGTATAACATGCACGAGGTTCCAGAAAGTAGTACACCATGTTGTATGGAGCTAGCAAGCGGAATAACTATTGCCAAGATTATACAGCAAGAGAAAAACTGGGAATGCAACAACTGCAAGAAAAACAGGAAACGACAGAAGAAGCTAGAAAACAAGGCAGACAAAAGTTAAGTGTAACAGAGGAGAGAAAACACATAAAACTAATGCGATGGAACTACGATCATCTGTAGTACAGAATTTCGGAGGAACGTATAAATACAATATAAGCATATAGTGACGATTAAAAGAGACGAAGACAAAGAAGTGATAGGTATATTCTAAGAATATTGATATTTCGGAAAGAATTGATGGAAAGAAGGAATAAGCCACTACGCAAGAAGTGAAGGTAATGGTCAACATTAAGCAACATTAGTCAGGAGAGGTTTAGTCTATCAGAACATACCACATAAAGCAAAATATAACCAAAATGGAAACATTGAGATTTTATACAGACAGATAATTACAGGAAAATAGGAACTGAACATATAATAGTCAAATTTTATATACCACCAACAAGCTGTAGGGGACAAGAAATAAATAAAATTGACCTACCTAAACAGAAAACCTGAGATATAAACGTCCATAATAAGATGTGGGACAATGCAGAACATAGCGACAATAGAGGTGAAGCAATAGCGAACTGGGCTGATGATAATAGAAAGAAAATCAATACCGGATATATACTTACGACAAAGATAAATACAAATGGGAAATCATTACAGCCCCAGGATTAAACTAGTAATAATCATTTTTTATTGTTATTTAATTATTCTTTACCGATAATAATCAGTGAAAAAGAAGAAGATGAAAAGAAATAATACTAGCATAGATTTATATAGAAAAACAAAAAACTAACTGGACAAGTTACACGGAAGAAGTAGAAGTAATAAAGATAAACTGGAATGACAATGAAGAGATAGACAGATTGGAAGAAGTGTGTAACGATTATTAAGAATGCAGTATTGATGATTTTGAATCAAATTAATACTTCGATTTCCACAAAGTTAAAATCAACCAATGAATATTATAAATAAATATTATGCACATAAAGATAATTTGGCAAAAATATTAAAATAAGGGTAATTTAAATCAGTTAATAAATTTAATTAAATAAAGGCCAATTAATTCAGTTCAGCTGGAGTGGCATATTCTGTAGTAAATTGTACGATAATTATGACATATAAGTTCATGATTTGCATTTGAAATATTTAAACGTATTCTATAACAATGTTCTTACAGGATGTGTGTAGCCCATTACAAGGACTATTAAACTTTTTCATAACAGCTGCAATTAAGGTAAAATGGGTAAATGTCAACTAATTGATGAAATATGATACTAAAGGCCTATGCACACTGAATGCAGCGCAAAGCGTCGAAAATCAATAATGACAATTTTCAACTTTACGCGCGTCAAAAATCAATATTAACCATGACTCACTGACTCAGTATACTGTCCTTCTTCTTTTCTGTTTATATATGTAGACTTTCTGCAGAGTGTATCGATTTTTGTTGCACTGTGACGCGTTCGGTGTAGATTGCATTTCCAAAGCGCAGCGCAGCGCCGCGCTGCGTTCAATGTGCATTGGTCTTAACACTCAACCAAAACAACTGTAAAACTATCTAAAATTACAACAAATTTATTTGAAGAATAAATCTCATCGGTGGTTAATATTTTATTGATTGGCTGACATTCCCTCATTTTACTTTTCCTGTTGGCGGAAAACATTGTAGCTTCCATGCATATGTTCCTACTCATGCTGAGATACCAATTTGAACCAATTTAAATCCGGTATAATTTTGTAAAAAAGTGTAATACGAAAACTCTAGAAAAACATATATAAGTATTATATATATAGCTTTAGAAAATAATCAAATCTTATAGCTAACTTTCACCTTGATTAGCCATAGTTTGATCAGCTGGATTAGTAGTACCATGCACAGTGTCTCCGTGAGAGGAAGCAAAACCGGTTTGTTTTTGTGTGTCAACAGTCTCTTTTAACTCGGATCTCTGTGTAGAGTTTCTATTATAGCCAGTTTTATTCCTTGGAGTTTTCCCCAGTTCAGCATCTCGAACAAGTTTAATAACTAGGTGTTGAACGGATTTCTGGGCTTCACCTTCCAGAAAATCGGGATAATCCCGAAGAAGATCAATTGAAACCATATCCTGAAGAATAAAAATAGACAATAAACAGAAATGTAATGAAAATAAAAACATGAAAAAAAAACAAAGTGTGAATACAACGTCAAAGAAAGAAAAAAAATGAGGGAAGAATTAAGTGTGCAAGTTTGTGCAAAAACAACAGTGAGGGAGTAGATGGCGGTGAGAGAGCGGGTAGATAGAAAAACCAATGGCCGGAATAGTATGGCGGCTGAGGAGGTCCAGTATGGTTTACCTGGTAAATCTCTAAGAATTGCCACTTAAAACGAGGTTACGTGGTAAAGCTTAGAGATTTACCAATTAGTGGACCACCTCGGCCGCTAGGTGGCCATACCTCGTTTTAAGTGGCAATTCTTAGAGATTTACAAGGTATACCTCGTCTAATTGGTAATTCTCTCAGCTTTACC
>JAYRBW010054101.1:0-11049 GCA_036023295.1 Invenusta paracnida
TGTTGCGTTAAGTTAATATTTAAAATAACATGCAATTATAAGACAAGCTGCAGTGAATACAGTTGATCGAGGTAACTATAGAAGCCTGTTCATTTATCAATTCTGGAATTGATTCTCGAATTCGAAATTCATTAATAAAGGAACGGGTTATAATTTAGCTATTTAATTAGCCTGCAAATACATTCTTACAAAACAGAAGTGAATAAACGAACCACCGCGAAGGTGTTCCTGTATTATTACGGAATTAATACATGAACAGGCTTTAGTACACAATTTTGTAAGCGCAGATAAGTAAATAATAAAATAGTTTAAATACTTATAGCCAATTATTTATTCACTAATACTTGCCGTAATATTTTCTAGATAAAACATAACTTTTTTTATAGATTAAACGATTTTACTATATTTTATCATCTCTTACAACTTTTAAATCGGTAAATTCTGATTACTACCACTTGTCTTATTATAATTGGACGTTACTTTATTATTATTATTTTCTCACTTCTTTCGATTAAATTTTATCGACATTAGTTTATTTTAAATCGATAATTTTATTCTAATATAGGTATTATATAATTTGATTATAATTATCTCCATATATTTTAACACTGTTTCTATAGCTATTTGATATAATATATATATTTGTATTACGTTATGATTGCGATATATGTTATATAATATTGTTGTTAGTTTCATTGTAAAAATGTTCTCTCAATGTAGCTGTCGCTGTATTTTTTCCTGTCTTATGATTACATAAGCGTATAATCTAGTAACGAAAATGGGTCGCCTGAATTAATGCGTCACTGAATAAGAGCGATATGTTAAATTCCTTATCTAAAATTTGGCAATTTCGAGGCCTGAATAAGAACGTCAATGATTTTGTCAGGTCTGAATAAGCGCGTCATATATTTTGTCAGGGCCCGAATAAGAGCGTCACCAAAGAACTGAATAAGCGCGTCACTGGTTTGTATTTATATATATATATTGCATCTGCGGAATATCAAATATTACTGTAATTTTATGTGCATCTTACGCTCTTATTCAAACAATGACGCGCTTATTCAGTCCCTTGCTGACGCGCTTATTCAGAATTGTTCTATTAGTTTTACGCTCTAAATCCGGATTATATATTTGTAGCGCTCTTATTCAGTGAAATGCTTGTTTAGCCTCCCCGTTCCTAATTATACCTAAAAAGGAATAATTAAGAAAGGGAAGGCAAAATTAGTAGTAATAATGTAATTCATTTATGTAATTATCTTATTACTACGAGAGTGTGCTTTTTTTCCTTGTTATATGTACGTTTACTATATATAATATCTTATATAACTAACACTATATTATTATTATCATGCACTAATTATTATTTTTCAAAATTAATAAATGTTTAAGTCTTTATTATATTTTTTTCTATCAACTTCACTATGCTGAGAAATAATCTATTATTCATAATGAATATTTTAAACAATGTTCATGAATCTAGGTATTTCGTTTTTAACTAAATATAATTTATCTTATCTTATTTAATCACTATTTAATTTTGGTGTATATTTATTTGTTTAATGGTAAATAACGAATCCGATAGCTATAAATGGCGCGATGCTGTCAAATTTATATCTTACATAATGTAATTTAATGCTACAAATATTTTACGTGTACAGATAGCACACATATAACGGATACTATACTGATTTTGGAAGCAGTTTGTCGTCATTTTTCCTTTATGTCAAGATTCACTTCCAGGATTTGGGTTCCCCAGACTACGACTCGTCCATGGGTCATTCAGCTGAGCACACAGCGACTCCTGATGTCAACAAGAGCGTGGACTTGCAGCAGCCTTCCCGACTTCGCTCTTTAGATGTCTTTCGAGGGTTAGGGAAATTTATTCAATACACGCTGACGATTTCTATATCGCCCATGGTGGTCAATAATAAAAAATAATTTTGAATACCTAAATTAAATTAACTTAAATACCAAGTCTATTGAAATTTTCTCAAATAGAAAAAGCTTTTAAACTTTGCATTTATCATTAATGAATTATTATATATTATTTATTTATTTATTCTTGCATTTACGAAAAAATCGTGTTTTATAATTAATTCAAAAATATTTTATTAGAATTATTTGTACTATAGAAAACTGTAATCTTTTCAATGTAAATTAAAGTGACCGCTTTTATTTACAATTTTTTGTTTAAATTAGGGACTGCATAATATAAAAATGTTTTTATAACTTTAATTGCATAAATATTTTAACAATATAATTCCATGTTACAAATTTAAGATTTTTCGTTTTAAAATAATATGTGTTAGATTTTGAACACTATAATTATAATAAAAATTCACCAAACATAGTAAATTCTACACAATCACTGTCACAATATATCGAGTATATCTTATAAAAACGTCATTCTAATATATTTGTGTAATATAGATAGTTGACAATTAGCGTGGAGATTATTTTTATACACATTATGTGGAAGGCTTAGTTTATTTTTTAAATTTAGATATTTTATTGTTTAATTTGGGTAAAAACCATAATTTTGAATTGTAATATGTGTTTGCTTTACGCGATTATATTTTATTAATTTAGTTTAATACTTTTATTATTCATAGTATTTTGGAAACATATTTATAACTGTATTATTGTTTAACCGGAAAAATCTTTAATTTATAATTATATATTATTTTGCAATCACTTTTAAAAACGTACACAAAGTATTCAATAATATTTTTCAACAACCAAATTTATAGTAGTTAGTTATAGTTACCCCACGGTATATTTTACAGTTCATTTGTTAAATTGTTATTACACTGGACATGAAACAAAAATGTGTACACAAATTGTTTAACACTTGAACGGCCAAACAAATCGTTATACCTAAAACAGCCATATCCGTCCTGTGACGATTTTGCTTAGTGTGAATTTCAAAAGGCTGATAAATTAATTTTAACAACTCAGAAGTATGCTCTGAATATTAAATTAATAATTTATAAAGTTTTTTTTTAGTTTTGACCTTTGACATTTATGTATAGCTCCAGATAAAACGGAAAATGACCAAAAAGTTTATTTTTAAAAATTTTTACTAATTGCAAAATATTAGCGGAATAATATATTAATATTGTGTAAATACACTCTTAGCGAAGACCGAACATTCTTTTCCTTTCGACCATCTTTGGTCCCTGAAATTCGGTTGTGCAGCTTTCAACCGAACCATGGCGCGCAACAGAGCAAGACAGAGCAAGCGTTTCTTGAGATTCGACCATCGAGAAGAGCGTCCCCAGAATCTGTTCCAAGACAATTTCTGTTTCATCTCCGCCGTATTGAAACGTTTCGTCTCGAATTCGCAGTGATGCTACAACCCTGATCCATTCGTCTCAATTGATGAACAGCTCAGCTGTTCCCTACGAAAGTGCAGCGTATATTTACACAATATATGCCTAACAAACCCGACAAGTTCTGGGTCCTCACAGAAGTTTCATCAAAATACTGCCACAACATCATACCGTACTTGGGAAAAGATGAGACCAGAGTTGAAGCCCTTGGATGTCACGCTGTCATGAAGCTCGCCGAACCCCTTTTCTTCAACAGCTACAACATTACTACCCACAATTTTTTCACCTCGAAGCATCTCGCAGAGCTCCTCCTTGCCAAAGACACTACTCTTACTGGTACCGTTTGCGCGAACCGAAAAAAACTGCCTCCTCCACAACTGGTCCACCATGATTCCTGATTTTTCCAGTTTGAACATCTCCACCTCACGCGCTATTAAGCGAAACGTAATAAATGCGTTCACATCCTTTCCACCCAGCATAATGGCAACACCTGTGAAAGAGAAAGCAAGAAAAAGCTTGATACAATCTTGTTTTACAACTCAAACAAGGTTGGTGTTGATATACTCGACTCGATGTGCAGGCAGCTCACGACAAAGGCAGGATGCAAAAGGTGGCCGTTAGCCGTTTTTTATAATATCCTAGATCTTGCAGCCATTAACGCCTGGGTGATTTACCGAAAAGTGACTGGACGTCGGATAACTCGCATGAACTTCATCATAACATTTTCGGACCAGCTTCGTCGCGACAATTTCCAGGATGCTCGGCCTGATAAACCTCGTGTGGTGCTCGAAAGTAGGGTGACTTGCCGAATTCGGTCCCACTGTACCAAGAATAAGACGCTGAACTTATGTACCGCGTGCGACAGACCCGTCTGTGGGAAATTCCAGGCGATGATCTGCACCAATTGTGTTTGAACTTTTGAACTTTGCATCCATTCATTTTATGTGTGATTCCATATGCAAAATATTGTATGTAATTATAATTTTATTTTAAATTGCAATTATCATATCGTCACAGGATGAGTTTAACTGTTCTAGGTATATTTTCCGATTTCTAACACATTTTTTGAAATTTTTCAATATGTCATGGAAAGAATAAGCAAAACAACTTTTTTTTTATTTGGAAAAAAGGGAAAAATCGTCACATGACAACTATGACAGTTCTAGTGTTAACTCTGTATTACCTCATTTTTATCTAGGTACAATATTGTTACAAAAATTTTCTCTCTGGCAGACTTTCACTGGTTTTGATGATATTCGTGAACTATGGTGGTGGTGGATACTGGTTCATGGATCACTCCAAATGGAACGGCCTTACTTTTGCTGATCTTGTGTTTCCATGGTAAGGGAGTGTTCTTAAATGTTTATTAATGTACATAAATTAAAACGAATTATTCACATTTCCTGAATATTACAGTGTATTGCTAAATCCACAAAATAATCAATGGTGTTAGTACACTCACAGTAGTTATCAACAACAGATTTGCATATACAATGCATACAGTTAATGTTTACATTATATTTGGATGATATTATTCCGTATAATCATTTTGCTTAGTTGTTATTTACAGTAAAATTTTGTAGACATGTATTAATTTATCATTAAAAGGTAAAACATTAGTGAAATACATTTATGTAAAATATATGAGTATCTTAAATTTTTATATCTCAATACATTATTTTGTTTTCTTTGTTGACAATAGGTAATTTGTAATTAGAATAATTAAGGCTTGCCATGTTAACTAAAATGTATCGATTCCGAAAACATTTTTACCAGTTTGATTGGAGATTAGACTAACTTTTATGAAGTCAGTCTTTCTAGTCTTATTGTTGTATAACTATTTTTTATTTTCTTCTCTTCTCTTCTTAAGGTTCATCTTCATAATGGGCACGGCCATGGCTATTTCCTTTAAGCGTATGCATCGTGGTGAAGTCTCAAAGCGGACAATGTTGTGGAAGACTACAGTTCGCTCCATAACCCTCTTTTGTCTGGGAATCCTCCTCAATTCTATCCATTGTATGATGTTATTATTTATTTTATTTCATAAATTTATTTTAAATTTGTAAAAATAAAATCTTTTTTTAATTTTATTGAGCAGCATAATATAATTTAGTATCTATGAATGAAGGATAGGTATAATATATCCTCCATTTTAATGTATCTTTATAATATAATTTATGATAGTGTCCAAAAGTAACAATGTCTATTGGTTTATAATGTATTGTGAAGCATACGCTATAAGTAAATATGCATAAATACTTATTTTCCAAAATCTAAATTGAATAACATTAATACTTAATTATTTAATAATAGACGTATATAATTTATGCTTTACGGCTTATATTGAGTAAAGTTATATGACCATATTAATTACTACTCTAGCTTAAACAGTAAATTTATAAAATTTAATAAACAAAAGGAAAGGAAAAAGTACTTTAAGGATATTTATTGCATTACTCGAGATAATAATTAAACACAGTTTTTACTTATTTTTTCATTTTAAAACTCTTCACATTAATTATATTCATAGATATATTTTTTTCGATGTACTGAGCATTATAATTTGTTTCCAAGATATAGATATTACCTCTCCAGTTTACACTATCACCACATTTCTGTTTACTGCATAATCAATAGTATACGAGTATTGAAATCAATACTGTCATTAAGATAAGACGTTATACGTGCTATATTAATATGTATGGTATATAAACATAAAACGGACATAATTAAGTATGCATTTTTAGGAATTTGTCATAACATCAAGTGATTCTAAAATCTGCACTTTGTTACTTTTTACATTATTAAGTTGTCTAATTCCTGTATACGTTTGCTCTCACTAAGATTGTTTACTATACTATGAACCATTCGTTAAAGGATTCGTTAAATCGTTATGAATGTTATATTTAATTGGCTAACACCAATTCAATTTATAATATTGCTTTATATATTTTGTACATAACTTTATTAAACCAATACAATTTACGTCGAAGAACTATATCATTAAACTTCATAAATAATTAATCATATATAAAGAAAGATAACTCAATCTTTAATTCGAAATACGTCTTTTACCTCGTGCTATTGTTCCAATGAGCACGTGATTATGGGTGCCCGTTTTTTAAGTGTATTATTATTTGATTAAATACGTATTTCGTTAACACGCCGATGGACTATCATTACATTTTTGAAAAATTAATCATATATAAATAAAGATAGCAATTAAATTATAAGTTTTAATAAAAATGGCAAATTGTCACTAAGTTATTCTAATTATTCTACCCAGTAAATAAAATGTTTATATTAATTAATTAGTTAGTATCATAACATGTTACGCAATAAGAAAGCAAATATCATAATAGTTTATTTTACTTCCGGTATGAGACAAAAAATATTTGAACAATAATAAATATTAATTTTACTGGTTTCACACGATATATTTAGAAGTATACCTAGTATATGTACACTTGTTATGGTGCACTTTTGCTTGAAATACTGGAGTGTACCAACTTGTTAAATAAACTATTATTATTCGTCCTACAAACATAATTTGTATTCACTTTTCTAGTTCGACAATCAACTTTATTTTTCTATATTTCCTAATAATTAAAATCCGGTATAGTATTTCGACATTAAATCAGGCATAATTAAAATGTAATAATATACTTTAGTTTTCAATATTATCATAATTTAATTGTGGTGTAGTTTTCTAACAGAAAGCGTTGACTGTTTTGTATTTTCAACAGTGTATGTTTTTGTGCTATTTTGTTTTTCTATTTATTGTCTGTTGAAAAATATATGTATATGAATTGTCTATCTAAAATTGACGTGACACTAAGTGGTATTCATTTTATAAAACAGGTGACCACACATCTACTCACTGATTAATTGGACAAAACCGGCATTCGCAGCACTAATATACTTGAAGCTGTTTATACTTGCTTTCAATTAATATGGGGAATTTTATCAGAAATACTTGGTTAAATAGTATGCCATGACAATTACTTACTACTTAGTGTAAATGTCCTAAGATAGATACTGGTTCTAAAAAACATTGTATCGACAATAATTTGGGTTGTTGCTATAAAGATGCTTTTATCACAAGCTTAGTTGCTGATAGATGAATTCTTTTCGAAATTTATCGAAAGCAAGGAAAAATAAAAGCTACTTTTGCTGATGATTAGAAAAATATTATCCTCGTATACGGAAAGGCATGTAATCATATATTACATTATATTTCTTAAATGTATATATTATCTATCCAAAATAAAAGTTTGAAAAAAGGAATGAAAATATGTAACTTATTTTTATGTGGAGCGTACATTCAGTGTGCAGAAGGATCATCAACGATATTGTATATAGTTGATGCATGAGATGTTACTCCTAAAATGATTAAAAGAAAAAAATAATGATAAAAGAAACTTGCCTAATATAATCCTTATTTTCAGATATATATTTCTTATTTAATACATACAAAGTGTTAAATAGTGTAGATAGTAGTATATTGCTTCTATTGAAAATGCTTATAAATACTCAGTACTGAATGGCTTTGGAGTAAAAATAGATTCCCATCAGAGGAAAAAAACTTTTTGTCAAAGAAGATAATTTCTGGAATTTATTGAAGTCCAGGAAGAAGTAGCTATAGCGCAATTAGCTGTTTTATTTGAGGGTGCTAAGAATAAAGGGTTGGTGATTGAACAGGATATTTATTCCGTGTACTTGAGGAAATAACTATAATGCTCAACAGACTGAATTTCGGTGCCTTTAATGAATTAAAATTAACATTGCTGTCACTAAGTAATAATATTAGCATTTCAATTATTTTACAAATAATTTATATTACATTTTAATTCAATGTTTACAGTTTTACAAAGTTTTGTTGTGACGTCCATAATGTCCATAGTTTTTCTGTATGCTTGCTCCCTGTTTTCTTCCAAACATTTTTTTGCAATCTGTCATTCCTTGAGTTATTTGATGTTACTGATAGAGAAAAAGTGTGTTATGTGTATGTATGTTGGAATCTTCTGATATAGTTATAGAAGAAATAGAAATGAATGACCTTCAAGTAGAAATTGAATGATTTAACTTCCGCAAAGACACCTCTAATTCTGATAAAGCTTAGTATCTAGTACATCAAAATATATATTTTATTGTGTGATTTTTATGTATGTGTTTTTATTTTACATGTTGCCAATATAAAAGATAATTTAGAAATAATTCTTTGTAAGTACAGTGCACAAGTTCTTACAATTTATGATAATAAAATATTTGCTAGTACACTATAATCCCGTTATAAGGCCCCCTGGATATAAGGCACCCTCGGATATTGAATACATTATTTTGAGTCCCTTAATCTTTTCGTACATTTAATTACCCTGGATATAAGGCACATCGGTTATAAGATACACAATTTTCAAGTCCCATGAGTGTACGTTATAACGAGATTATGCAGTATATGTGTCTTCGTTTAAAATTAAGTATTCATCATTATTTACTGGATAATAGTTTGTCTTTATAATTTAAACTTGTAATTTAATTTAATAATTTCTAAATAAAATGTTATTGAATTGTAAATGAAACAGTGGAATGTGTTTCATTTTTAATAATAGTAATTATAGGTAATTCGTTATATTTACTTATTTGACTATCCTCTCTATTGACGCCCTCAATTTAATTTCAGGTAAAGGAGACCTCACTCGCCTACGCATTCCTGGGGTACTTCAACGATTTGCTGTGACCTACTTTGCCATCGCTATGATGGAGATCGCCTTCTGTCGCGTCAAACGTGGTGATCCTGCCGATCTTGCGTACACCGGATCTGAGATCACAAACGAGTGGAAACCCTCGCCATTAGCTGATTTGGGGAAATTGTGGCCGCATGCTATTACTGTTGCTGGTAGGTATATCTTCGATAAGTTTGTACTTTATTTAGTAATTTTCAAACGGTATTAAATTATGGTGGCAACTTTTAACTTGTCCCATGTATCTATTTCAATAATTTTACATATTTTATTCACACGTTATAGTTTTCAAACGAAATTAATAAACATCTTGTTTATAATTTAATGATTGAGTTATAATGAAACATTAATATAATATACGGATCATTTAATACAATTTTTGAATCTTTATAATATGTTAATAACTGAATTTTCAAAAGAATGATAATAATACAAGCACATTTTCACACAACCTTTCTAGCGAGACTGCCCATGTTTTGTCACATTGATTACCGCTTGTTTAGTATCATATAAGATCGGTAACTTACAGTGTCTCGTACCCGCAATCGCTCTTCTATGAAACTTTCAATAATACACTACAATTATTATACAATAATACACTACAATATTATACAATAATACACTACAATTATTATTCTCCTTTCTTCTACCCTAATAGATTAGTAAGTAAAACGTATTTTTCGTGATAACATCATATTTTTAATTCATCGGATTCGTATATGACCCATTCTTTGTCGCTTTTCTCTAACCTTTTCTGAGAAAAGGATTACTTGTCATCCATCTGGGAGTGACTTTCGGGCTGAGCGTACCCCCTAACTGCGGTAACGGATATCTCGGTCCTGGCGGCCTCCATGACAATCGTCAATGGGAGAATTGCACGGGTGGAGCGGCGAGCTACGTGGACCGGACAGTGTTCGGTGCGAGCCATATTTATCAGAAACCGACCTGCCATTTGATCTATGAGACCACCGTGCCACACGATCCAGAGGGTCTCTTGGGATGCGCCACTTCTATCCTACTCTGTCTCTTTGGGTTGCTTGTTAGTATTTTAGCCTTTGTACATATTTCTGTATTTCTTTTTATTTGTGCTATTGAGTAATAGTGTATGTTAATACTTTATTTATTTTGTTTAAAATTTGTCAGAAAATAGATTTAATTTTCTTTAGTCTTGGATTAATATTAGAGGGCAGTAATTTTCCCCTAAATATATTGGAGATTTTTGCATCATTACTTGTAATTTTTATTTTAGTTCCATTTGTTATCTTTTTCATTTTTTCAAGTGCTTAAACAATACTACACTCACAAAATTGAGCTATTTAATTTTTTTTTACAAAATCTAGGTAATTTACGCTTGATATGCGGTTAAACATGAAATTACAGCTTATATATTGATGATGAGGTTTATGCTTACGAAAAATCAATTTATTTCAAACTTATTTGCATTTATTATTTTATATGTACAAAATACTTCAAGTATGTGTCTGAAAACTTCATTGACAAATAACTATAAAAGCCTAAAAATCAATTTTATTTATATACAACAATTACTTCATTCATATTTTTGCCGAAATAAAGGGTTTAAATTGTCGCTCTCAGCTTTTGCAAAGAGTTGTTATGATTTAGCAATAGTTCAATAATCACATTAAACTTTAGACACTAAAATTATTTGTTTTGTATGCATAATATAGTTGTCTATATTATAATAATGTATGTATGGAAACTATACTAAGTGATAGGTATGAAATCGATAAATTAGTCAAATTAATAAGTTGAACCGATGGTGGTAAGTTAAGTATTTTGGTACTAGGATTCTTATCTATTACCAAAACGGATAGTAATATGCAATATATGTATGTATATTGTAGTTCATTTTACACTTAGTTCTCTAAAACTTTGTTGTATTATTGTATTACAAATAATTGATATTAATTGATAACATTTAAGGATTGCGCAATGTTCAATATACATGAATTGAA
>JAYRBW010054112.1:0-31809 GCA_036023295.1 Invenusta paracnida
TGTTCTACTTAATAACACTTGTTTTTAGCCCTTAAAGGGGAGGTGGAGGCCAGTTCAAAAAAGTATAACTATTTATTGACTAGTATTGTAATTTTAGCTTAGAAAATATGTGTTGCATATCTAGATATGTCCTGGATATTTTATCAGGTCACTCCTTGATATCCTGGATAAGTCCTGGATATTTTTTTGAAAAGCTAGTAGGAACCCTGATTTATGTTGTATCAAATAGTTGAATATAATAGAGAGTAAAAGAAATGAACATGGTTTAGAAGAATTAAGAATATTGAATGAAGATATAATTATGCATTTCATTAATATATATTTAGACATAATAAATCAATTTGTTTAATATTGATATAAACCATACATTTTTCTTGTGTTATATACAGTGTACTATTTTATTGTATACAATCTTTCAGAAAAGTATATTAATTATTTTTACATCAATTTAAATGTTAGAATATTACTATAAAATGTGCTGCTACAATATATTGCAACTATATCCTTAAATGTGTTTTGAAATGTCTATGGTTTATAAAGAAGAAAATCTTTTCATTTTAAATTATTTTTTACATGTAAATATTTTTATTTTGATAGATTTAAGCTTTGATTTGTTCATATTTCTCATTCAATATAAATATTTTAATTGAATTAAGAGGGTTATTGAAATTATTAATTTTTATTTACAACGAATTAGAGATTTTTGATTGATTTATTTCAAAATGTTTCCATTAAAAATATACCTAGATATCAGTATCACATTACATATAACATTCTTGTTTTTATTTTATCTGTACTCTTTGATTTTTCTTAAATATCCTCTATAGTTTCTCTTAATCCTAGTCACACGTTTTATTTATTCCAGCTCCAGAATTCAGATGCAAAAGTTAACTGTTTCAGCCCCAGGAAAGATAATACTACATGGTGAACACTCAGTAGTATATGGTTATAAAGCGATAGCCTGTGCTCTGAATTTACGTTGTCGAGTTTCTTTGTCTGATTCTTCCAGTGAAGCTATTCAAATAACTTTTGAAGATCTCAATCACGCACGTGTTATTGTCTCTAAACAAAACTATGACGAGTTAAGACTCTTAACACATATTTCAACTTCTTCTGTGACTGATAGTGTGAAACGGATAAATAGTTATATATTAGAAAAGGAATTACTTGGATGTCCCTCTAGTCATACACACGCTCTTGTCAATGCTCTTACTTCTCTATTGTTATTGCTGTTGAATGTGTTAACTGCATTTTCAACAGTAGATATTAATGTCTGCAGCGAAATTCCTGTTGGAGCTGGTCTTGGTTCATCAGCTGCATTTTCCGTGGCACTGGCTGGTGCATTTCTAGTTAAGGAAGGATGCCTTTCATCGAATTCAGATCTTTGGTCTGTGGAAGATTGTGGTCTTATTTCTGATCTAGCCTTTCAGTCAGAAATAGTAATGCATGGTCAGCCATCGGGTATTGATAATACCGTTAGTACTCGAGGTGGAGCTGTCATTTTTCAAAAAGATGGTGAAATCAAACCATTGATTGGATTTCCACAGTTAAGGGCTATTCTGGTGAATACACGTGTACCCCGGATGACCAAAGTAATTGTAAAAGCCTTGCGTGAACGATACGATGTTGACCCTGAAAGACACCAACAAATTTTCGCTCAAATTGAGCACATAGTTGAGCAAGCTATCAAGGATTGCTCTGATTATTCTGAGAATCGGACAATTTTGCTGGAAAAATTCGCTGTGCATATTGATCGTAATCAAGATTTGCTGACACAATTACTGGTATCTCATGACGCTATTGACAACATTTGCTCATTGTTTAAGTCACTAGATGTTCCTGGAAAGTTGACTGGAGCTGGAGTTGGTGGTTGTGTTTTTGGTCTACTTTCTTCTATTGATAGTTCTTCTAAGGAATCTATACTGCGGAGAGATTTGGAACAACAAGGATTCCAAGTTTGGTTTACTGGTCTTGGAGCACAGGGAGTCTGCTTGGATTAGGATAACCCGCACCATGCCAATTTTGATATTAACTTGCTCTTATAGATTTTCTTTTCAGTCAAATCTCTTTTCTTTGCATTTCACTTATATGCTCTAATTTTTTCGTTTTTATATCTTCAAAATCATCAAATACTCTTTTAGTATTCTTAGTTCAATTTCTATTATTTATTCAAACTTTTAGTATAGACAAGGTAGTTTAATTATTACTTGATACTAATAATGGAAACCATATTCTTACATCTGTTGCAATTTATATAATTGATTTTTCCATTAATTTGTATTACCATTTATATTTTAGAATTATTTCATTCCTTAAGAGTAGACATTAAAATGTATGCTTTTTCACAAATTTCATTTTAAGCTTGAACACATAGTTTAGGATTTCTGTTATTAATGTATACATTCAAATTTTATATTGAAAGTATCCTTTTGTATATTAATATGTTCATCTTAAAACAATTACTAATTCTCTGAATTTTATGTTTACTCTTTCTGTATAGTCTTGTTTCTAAAATATTCTCTTAGTTATTGCTGAAAACTTGTTATTACACAGCTATATTAATTTTACCATTTATGTAAATTAACATAATTTTGATGTAGGGTACACCAGTTTATTGTATTTGTTTCACAGCATATTTCAATATCAAATTTCACAATGCATATGCTAGTTCTACCCAGAATAAGTCTTACGTTTTGATTATTTTAAGATATTAGATTTCTTTTGTTAGACTTTGTCTCCTTATTTTCAAATTTTAAAACTTTATACTTTGTACTGACAATTGATTGATCAAATTATTGTACTTCTACCTTTAGACATATATAATATATGTTTATTAACAATAAAGATCTTTCTTTCTGCCTCCCTCTTCTATATGAAATACATGTTTGTACCTGTATAGACTTACTATTGGTTTACATTTGGTAATTCTTTATATACGATTTTCCAATAAATAAGTATACGTGTATTAACCAATGTTTGACGTTAAGTACCTATTAGACAAATTTGTTGAACTTTGTTACCTGATGGTTACAACAGCCTTGTGTCAAAATAGTTGACTAACGTTGTGCTCACGTCAAGGTTCTAAATTTAGACATTTTACTTTGATCACCCCACTTTCTTCTCTTTGTAGGTATATATTGAGTGGCTTCTTATTTCATTTAGTATTTATTTAAATATTGAATAGTGACTGTTACATAGCTTGCGGTACTGCTTATTTTACACGTTTTTTAGTAATATATTTAAATACACGCGCCATTTATACTATTAAGGGGTAGATTATCATTTTTCTTATTTTCAGAGTTAAATTTCTCACAATGACAGAAGCTTTAACGGTTAATGAAAGTATGAAGAAGTTAGATTTGGAGGAATCGAGCTCATCAGATAGTTCTTTTGAAGCGCCAAGTAATGATGATCCCAGACGCGAGATATTCGATTCCAGCAGTTCAGCTGATCCTACCTTTTCAGATTTCCTACGAAAGAGGAACAGAGTGAGTTGTTTAGATAATTTTTCGTTTTGTTATTGGTACGATTTATGCCTCTCATAGCTATATATGATTAATTAATAATCTACATTATTATAAATTCGCTTTTTAATTATTATTAGAATTTTTAAATGTATTACTTCATCAAGATTTCTGGTTTTTAAGTTCTAATTTAAAAAATTGTCTAATATCCAACTAAAGACTCGGCTTAACTTTTGAGCTCATAGTAATTCTTAACGGTTTTTAAACGTACATTAAAATAAATAGCCTATTTTTATTATGCACTATCTATGTAATAATCGTTGTTATTTATGAATACCCAAATTTCTTGTACACAGAAAAACTCTATTATACATTATACTACATCGTATTAAATTTATTTAGTGGATTTTTATAATTTCTTATTGATTTTAATTGCTCTTAATATATTAATTTATGTTTAATTATGTTTTACTGTAATTTTATGGCAGATAAAAATGCAATGACAACATTAAATAAACCATTGTTAAATGACTTTATATTAACACAAAGTTAAATAACAACTTATTAGCTTTTTTATTGGCTCTTATTAAATATGTATAGAGTGTTTCAAGTTATAATCCTAACCAACATTTTGATAATTTTTAAAATTTTACATGATATAAATAAAAAAAAGAATAATACATAATTCACAACATATACTAGTAAGCTCACAGCTCCTATAAATAGGAGTAAGATAGGAGTATAATTCTTTTTAATTAATAATGTTTTAAATTTTGACTCAACATTTACTAACTTTTTAGTCAGTTATTGATATCATATTAGCCAAGAATTCAGAGATACACTGCCTAGAATGTTAAACATTTTTAACAACAATAAAGTGTAGATGTCTTCTATACTACTAAAACTATCCAGATGCTATTATATTGTGGTTGGGGCATATTATTTTGTTGTCATAAAGAAAAGTTCTGATAACTTGCGACTTATGTTATCTAACATTGTCATGCATTTATTATTAAATTCTCTTTTAAGTAAATAAGAGATGATTCAAAGATTACATTCAAATTGTACAACCAATTAGAACATTAGTTACTCACACCAAAAACCCATAAACTTCTCATAACATTATCATTAACATGTCTAACTTAAAGTTTGTATCATATGCTATAATATATATAATATTTATTAACGTTATAAGCCATATACTTATGTTTTGTTTTGTTTGTCTGAATATTAATACTATTGTTATCATTTATTCTTATGTTGCTCTGTTACTATTTTATCATATTAACTAGATACAAGTTTGTATACAATCTTTCATCGTAACACGCGCTTCAATATTTTTTATCTATTGTATAAAATACACTGTGAGGACTTAATCTCTAAAAGGCTTCGATTTTCCCTTTCATTATACTAAGTATTTTCATTATTATTTTCCTTGAAATAATCAAAAGTATAATAATTGTACTATGAATAAAATAAACGATTATAATTATTATTAATAATAATTAATTATGCAACTGCTAAAACAATATGTCTATAGCGTTCCAGATTTATATTGCTAAGAGACTCAATATTTTAGTAATATTATTACATTTTAGTGCTTATATACCCGTTTCTTTTCTTAACAGGCAATTAGTGCTTCTATAATCTTTTTTTCTTCATATTGGTAGTTATTATATGACTTAAAGTATGAAAGACGAACCTTTTTGGTTACCCCAATATTTTACTGAAAAAGGAGACAAATTATGACTGACACCCCCCTCCATTCAGCGGAGCTACTCTTGGCATACCTCGCCAGCAGCCGGCCTAGATGACACAGACGAGCACCCGCCCCCGCCTGCAGCGGACCATCCCCCAGCCGGCGGTCTTCACTGGCCCAATCGCTCTAATATCGTGCGCAGCTTCTCCCACGAGCTGCCCTCTGAGATTGTCCAAGTAGCTAGTCGGGTGGCGGTGCAGGCCGAGGAACTAGTCCTACACATCTGGAAGCAGGGCTGGAAGGTCGTCAGCCACCACTCTCTGCCACACTGGCTCAAGGACAATGATTTCCTGGTCTTCGGTCATCGACCACAGCTCAATTCCTTTCGGGCTTGCTTCAAGTCCATATTCAGGATTCACACAGAGACTGTCAATATTTGGACTCATCTTATTGGTGAATTTTTCTTTACGCATTTTTATTAAGTGACAAAAGTTGAATTTTTAAAAGTTTTATTTATTATATTGTACGGGTATTTCATTTTACCTTTCCATGTTGAACAGATAAGCAAATGTTCATGTAATAATATTTTAATTACTATCCGTTAGAACATCATAGGTATTATACAAGTGATCTGATAATTACACCGATTAGAATATATTTTTGTACCTTGAAATCGGTTCTATTTTAGTATATAAAAATGAATCGCTGTTTGATTTTTTGTTTTATCACCTGTCCATATATAATATGTAATTTCGGAACTATTTACAGAATTTAAAACCATTTATACTAACTTTTTATGAGATTGATTATATATTTAGTAAAACCTCGAAATTCTATCTTGGTTTTATAGTGTTTTCATATAATATTATTGTTTTCATATAATATTATTGTTTTCTTAATGTTGTATTTCGTGAGAAAAATTTACCAATGTATTTTTAGTTAATAAATACAATATTACATGAATTAATGTTTTTATCCAATTTTGGTAACTCTTTGTTTCCCATACTTGCAGGTTTCGTTGCCTTTCTCGCCATCGCCCTCTACTTTCTATCCCGACCAAGTCTCGAGGTTCAATGGCAGGAGAAGGCAGTATTCTCCGCCTTCTTCGCCGGTGCCATTCTTTGTCTGGGGTTTTCCTGGCTATTTCACACTGTCTACTGTCATTCGGAGCGCGTGGGGAGACTTTTCAACAAGTGAGCACTGATCTTTTTTGTTTTATTCTGTATCAGTTTTTAAACTATTATGAAAAACATAATCCACCCTGTAGTAAGATCATAGTCTAGAAGTTGAGGCTCGTTCTGACCAGTTAAGACATTTCTCCCAAATAACAAAATAAAAGTAGTTTACAATAATTCTCTCTGAAACAAGACGGCGATAAAATGATGCAGAACATTCACGAACACTTTATTTAATATTCAATTATTACAAAATCATTAGTTAGTTTACTGTATCAATGTTATCTACTGTATTACCAGATAGTTCTTAATACTGGTGTATCACATTCCCTCAAATTACAATTTCTGAATGATTAGATCTTGACAGATTAAACAAATATTTTCAAAATCATATTATCGACTCACTATGATGACTCAATCAATCATAATCTAAAGTTGTCATAATAGTAGTTGACTTCAGCAAAACAGTCAAATCAACAATCAATTAATTGTAATTTACATTTTTAACAGAATTACAATTATATAAAAAAACATCTATCAAAGTCTACCATATTAACTTTTGTAGAAGACTTGAATAATATCTACTATGAATAATTTGTCAGTTTGTATCTCCACTTATACGGATTATTTCCTTTTTACTCACTTCAAATCTAGACTGGACTACTGCGGCATAGCCCTACTCACAATCGGCTCATTTGTGCCTTGGCTATACTACTCCTTCTACTGTCAGTTCTCCCCAAAAATTATCTACCTCCTTCTCATTCTCACCTTGGGAATCCTGTGCATCGTAGTCTCCTTGATGGACCAATTTTCAGCGCCCAAATATCGAGCTTTGAGAGCTGGTAAGTTTTTATTTCTAGTATAATAATAATTGCACATAGCTACTCTACAGTATTATTATTAGACTAGAACTTTATCTGTACACAAACTTCATCACTTATTTTCAACGTGTGTCTGTTTGGAATTTTTTTATCCATATGCGTATTTCCAAAGAACCATTTTTTTCCATCTGTATAATAATAAGTAACCAACGTAGTGGTTTGCTTTGTTGTTAATGCGCTACTAGACTAACACTACTAGTTATTTCGTTATTCGCGATAGACGCAGAACTTTACTGACTTGCAGCATACGGTGAAGAGCTTCGTGACTTATCGTGAGAGTTTTTTTGTAATCAGGGGGGGGGGTGTTTTAGGGATCCGTCAATCTAGGTTCTATGCGTACAGCAACGGACAACGAATGCTTGCTTGCCTGTGGTCGATCAATGTAATACTCTGTGATGTAGAAGAAAAAATGTTGTAAGACTTTTATAAACTTGATGCTGTTTATTTATTTGCGGTCGCTGCTTAAAACTTGGGAATTTGTTTTCAATTTTAATGTTAGTAATTATACCAATATAACTTATATAATTTTAAACATGTTATAAGGCATATTAAACAATGTACCTTTTTGTCATTTTCACAACTTGGTAGTACATAATATAATACATGTATATATACAATTCCAACTTTTTCTATTATATAAAGTAAATTTTATTTTTCTGAATAGTTTCTTTCACAAAATGTATAGATTATTTTTCTATTACGCAAATACCTTCGCATTGCAAATTAAAAAATCTTGATTAGATATTTGCCTAGATTTTGTTTGAGTTTTCAAGGTTATTGCTTTCACTTTTGATTGATAACTTATTGGTAGTGATAATACGCAAATTGTACTTTTTGGAACACATAAAAACAATTGTCTTAGTTAACTTTACTGAAGCTTTGGCAACTTTTTTAAACCGACCGCGTATATTAATGTTGTTATGTAATGCAGATAGGTATTTATTCAGCAAATGTTATGTGCCTGTATGTTTCTAGCACTGACCTTGATTGTACATGACTTATTATTGTCAGCCGTTTGATATTTGCATGATGTATAATAAACTTAAGCTTGTGTGACCTATACATATAATTAATTGACGTTGCTTAGTAGCATCAACTTCTTTCACCCGAATTACGATGTTACGCTAGATATGTAGCTTGTTAGTAGTTTTATCTAGCCGTTTGGTAATCTTCAAATATAGTATATCTTACATAGTTTGGCTATATGACGTGGGATGAATCAGATATCCAAATATCTGCCGTCTCTGATAAATTCATTCCATTTTACATTTCTATTAAACACATTCTTGACAATTTTCATATTAGATACTAATTGACTTAAATACGGCTTAAGCATTGTATTCCAATTGAATTGCTCTAAAGAAGCGATTTCATCACGTAAATTTATTCTTTGACATAGTACATTATAAGATTAGTAAGTGGTAGCGCGAGCGGCAGAAACTCCTACCTTCCCACTTTTACCTTCTTTCCTCCCCTTCGCGACAACAAATCGACGTATCGATTGATTTTTAGGGTTTATTGACCTGCACAAGTAAATAGATTTGCAAGTAAAAATGGAAGCAGGCGCGCAACAAGCAAAATATACAAGTTACCAGCTAGCTATCTACATTAAAATCGGTTACCACTCGTGATAAAGTGTAACGCAGGGTAGTCACACGACCATAAGTTCTTATATAGAGAACCTCTGTGAATTTGGCTGGTTTTGAATTCATTAATTGTTTTATGTGCACACGACGTAACGCGTGCGTATTGTGAAACATACACCCAGGTTTTATTCTTTCACGACAGACAGTAAAAGGGCGATATAATATTTAATACAACATTTTTACGTCATCGCCACATATTCTAATTCAGTATGTTATTTCGATTCAATATACATATTTATTTTACACGCGCTTCTTTCTCATCACAGTTTTTGGAGTCGACATTTGTATCATAATATGCATCATAATACTCGACCTTATACGCATACTAATATTGATTACCTATTAGTTTTTACGGAATCTAAAATTAAAGTTTAGTTAATCTGCATTTAAAATACTTTTATATGATAACTATTTTTGTTAGACACAAATAATACTGTCCAGAAACAATGTACAACTAGAATTTGGCTAGAAATAAAAATAGACTTGTACAAAATGTAAATGAAATTTACAACCTTCATAACAACCTTCATTTACAAACTTCATTTACAACCTTCATAGTAATTTGTGCTATTATTATTGTTGAGATAAAATGTGTATGCCTTTTAAGCATTATTCAGTATTATGTATTATACTGCATAATTTTTCCTTGTGGCTGTGTGCATTTTATCAGGGTCGTTTTAGGTCCAGAACAAACATCTATGTATATTTAACAATCTGTATTACACTTCTTTTAATCCATCACTGGTTAGACAAGAATATTTTATAGCGACATTAACCAATAAGTACACAAATAAAACGGATTGTGATGATATTATCATTTCTGCATATTATTTTTACCAAGTAGAAATTGTTCGATTTTCTGTCAATTCTCGTTATGTTTATATTATAGATTGCAAATCGGTCGATGTTCAACTGCTGTGCTCATTATTTAGTATTCTTTAGAAATCAAAGCTTAGTGTTATTTATTTTCTCACACATCTAATGTTTTACGAAGTGTTTTTAAAATATTTGTTCTTTATATTTGCTAATACATTAAACCCCATTATTGGTTATTGATATTTAAAAAGTTATACTATCGAATAAGCGTATTACCACAGCTCTGATTCATTCGTGTTTTGGTAGTTAATTTTTTTATGAACTTAATTGCGTCGAATTTTTTAAACTCATTATTGTATTGTCTAAGACGAAATTAGCTCACTTGTTATTGCTTTTGGCTAAAGTTTTTGTTAATTAATAATGAGTTCTACTGTATTCCTCGCCTCTTTTTCTTCTACATATATAGTATAAAAAATTATAATTTTGTTTTGTTTCCAATCATTTTCTAGAAAATTACGTTATTAATAAGGCAATATTAGAAATATTAGATATACATGTTTTACTGCTGCTCCCTAATAACATAGTTATGTACTTAAATGATAATAATATTATAGATTCCCTTACTTTACCACAAGAGGAGTTATTCGATCAGTATTGTATTTAATTAACCCTCCTATATAATCAACCCTATGACAACCACACGACAGGTGTCTTCGTGGGTCTGGGTCTCTCTGGTGTGATCCCCTCCTTTCACTACCTCCTCCAAGAGGGCGTCTACCGAGCGGTCACCTATTGCGCCTTTGGTTGGCTCGTACTCATGGCTGTTCTCTACATCACCGGGGCTGTCATCTATGCTCTCCGTATCCCTGAATGTCTCTTTCCCGGAAAGTTTGATATTTGGGTGAGTTGCTTGTAACTGAAACGTTAAATGCCGCAAAATAGTTATGTTTATGAAATTATTTTTATGGAGTAATTTAATATTATTCTGGAGCTTTTTCACAATTTCTTAATCATATTTTAATTGAATTTTGTTTCAACTTACTAGAGAGATTGATTTTATATTTGAAAATATAGTTTTATAGAAAGATTAAATTATCACTTATAATAATATATTGTTTTAAAAAAACTTTAAGTGTGGGTACTGCAACACTGTACCGCATGCCTAAAAAGGAATAGATATTAGATTGCACAAACAACTATGCAATTATTAATAATTTATTATCGTAAAGGGAGCATTTTATACACTAAAACACTGATGTAAGTTAAAAAAAATACTGTACTGCTTTATAATATAATGTACTGCCAGTGCTATTTTATAGCTTTATTTAAAAAAATTGAAATAATTGATGGTGTTTTAGAAAAAGGGTTGTTATGCTTCGATTAGAATAAAATAATCTGATGTATTAAGATAAATTATAAAGGAAAAATATATTAACCAAAAAGATTAGTAATGAGACACTAGAAATTAATTATACAGTTAAAAACATATATATACTTACGTACTTATACATAATATACTACACTTACATACTTTTTATATACTATACCCTACGTATAATTTTTTTGTGAAAGCTGATTATACTTTGAAACTGCCTAACTGTTGTATGAAATAATTAAATATGTCTGCTTGTTTTTTCTAATTTCAAAACGTATTTCATTTTAATATAGATTTGTAATGTTCTCTTCTGCTCTTTATTTCTTCCAGTTCCAAAGTCATCAGATATTTCACGTTTTCGTTGTCGCTGCTGCTTTTGTCCACTTCTATGGGATCTCTGTAATTGCCAAATATCGCCTTGAAATGGGGCCTTGCGACCAGATCACAAATTATGACTAATATCTCAATGCCGATTTTATAGTGTTATTTATTACAATTTATTAACTATTATTTCTTGAAACAAAACAGCAATACTATGCGTACACTTTATACAATTCAGCCAAAACTATGTAAAGAATAGGCACACATAGTGTTATGCTACTTTCATACAACATTAAACGACTGTGTTTGCTGAGCCCAATATACAACTAACTATATCTATGTGATACTACTTATTAGTACATAATCTCAAAAACTTAATGTACAGTCCACATTCATTCACATTACACTTACATACCTTAACATTCTACATGGAACTTTCCCAAGTCTTGTAGACTGGGGTTTTGTCTCATTTAATGATATCCTTGTTTGACACTACGTTTCTCCAGGCACACTTCCACACACATCTACTTTCAGTTTTCATTCGTGATGATGATATAATCTTTCTGTGTGACTTCCTTGTTTTATTTTGTATTGGATTTTAGATAACGAGAGAGATTAGCATTTTTCATTTAATTGTATGCTTATTTTTATGTGATTTTGTTTATAGATGTCCACATCTCCTGCCCCTAGTCTTAATTCTTCCCTCAGCCCTTTGCGGATATTTCGCTCTTTTCAGGCCTTGGTTAGCTCCCCCGTTTTATCTGTAATCTTTTTCCGACTTTAAATTTCAGAAATAGTCCGGTTAACTCGCTTCTACCTAGAGAAGTGAGTTGCATATATTTTTATGTGCCACATTTATGCTAGTTACTTCTTCTGTGCTACTCATATTCCCTCTGTAATTCAACTTTTTATAAGGATTAAGATTGTGAATTAGAGCTACTTAAACTTTGTAATATTAGCTGTCCTCTTCTAGTTCAGCTATTATAAAAACTTTTCTCCCAAGATACCCACAACTCTCATTTTCTGTATTTCTGACATCATAAATTTTAATATGCGCTACCTGAAATTATTGTTTTCATCGGCCAACTGTCTAAAAATCGGTTGGTTCACAATACAAGTTATTTTTGTCACACACCCTCAGTTCTTAATTTTTTTACTTGTGTTTCAATATGTTCAATTATTTTGTATCTTTATTATATTTTGCTTGTGAATTGTTTTACTGAGCTGTAGATTACCACTTTTAGAGTAAAGGTTTTGGTTTTGGTATGCGTGTTTTAACGCAGTATTATTTATATGAAGTAGAAATAATAATATACAAAGTTGAATTCAACAATATATAACTATTTTATCGATATAATCTAATTCCCTTTATTTGATTTATGGAATATCATTGTATATTTTATATTTCACTTAATTAGTTAAATTTATTACTAATTATAAACAAAATTTATGTTCATATTAATAAGATTAAAATAAATTCACATTTATCTGTTGCTTTGGTTGTTTTCTATCAATAATTTTTTGTTTATCTATGTTATAGCAATTGCTATAAATTGTTCTTGGATATTCAAATATTAGTCACGTAAAATATTACTTTAGGCAGCGCTGTTTTTATTAAATCGATAGTAAGAACAAGCATTCTAAATATAATAATATAATTTTAAAATTACATGAAGCTATTAGTGAATTGGGTAATGGAAGTATTTACAAAAATATATGTATGTATGCCTTATTCAGTTGCTTGAAGTATTTTTGCGAGAGTGATATTTTATTGCACAATACGTTGACCTAGTTTATAAAACAAACCTCGCGACGAGGAGAACTAGCGTCGATCTCTCCACGTTCATTATGTACTTGGGGTTGAGTTTTTGTCAACCGTGGGTTCCAACCACTGGTCGAGGAAAAATACTAGACTTCGACTCGCTTCGATCTACTGGCTGATTGATTTGTGGACGTAATTAAATTATAAGAAAATTTAATATAACTTGATATTTTTCAATCATCAAAACTTAACACGTATATATAGCAATTATTTCTTTGACTTTTTTGGCATAATTGATTTCAGTCAATTTTTATTAACACGTTAAAATTTATAAATATCACATTATAAAGGGTGCATTTATGTGTCATTATAGTATGAATTTAGGTGACTAATTATTTAGATTTTAATTGCTAAGTTTCTACAAATTTTATATGCTTCTTTTATTAGCAATATTTATAACTTTTGAGAAGCCATTTAAGAATTCATTCTAATAAAAAAGTATTATTAACTATTGCTGATTAAAGAATATTCTTGCTGATACCTATTCAAAGATTAGTGGAGAATCGTATAATAATCTAAACTAAAACGACAATAAAAAAAAGATACAAGAAAAGAAGTATAAAAATTAAATTAAAGGAATTTATTCTGCTACATATTAACCCTTTCCACTCGGCTATAAAACAAAAAGACACTTAGCAGCGGCATTATTTATAAAAAGTTTGATATTTAAATGCTCCAAAAATTATGTTATGTACTCGATATTAAAAATACATATATTTTTAATGATTATGGTATATACAATGCACGATTATTGTAGAATCTTTTTCTAAAATATTTGAGAATTCTAAAAAATCCGAAAAATTCTTCGCTATATAGTACGCTATGGTACTAAATTAATATTGATTAATTTCTTATACATGGCAAATATTCATTATTTACGTCTGTAATATATTATACAATGTGTCTATTTAAAGATATAATAGTACGTATTCTTAGTCTTAAGAACCGAAAAATATATATTTGTAAATATTTTTTCGATATATTTGTTCCAATTAAGTTATATTTAATACGAATGTAAGATGTCTATTGAAAAAATTCAAATAGTTTTTTAAATATATGTAAAATATATATACTAACATGTAAATAATATTAAATTAAAATGTACCAAATTATCCTTGTTTAACCCTTTGTCAGGGTTTATTATAGTTGAATAGTCTTTCATCTGTTGATAGCAATATTATTTTGTAACTTAATATATTTCTGGAAAATAAATCTTTTTAATTTTGATAGTATTATATTTTGACTTTTTAAAGTAAAATACTATAGCTTTATTTTTATGTTAATTTCTTAGTTTATAATATGAAAATGTTGACATGTGTAATTTCTTACTATATATGAATGAACAATACGACTTGTCAGTATGAACATATAAATATTTCCTTAAAAATATATTTTACTCAAATACATAGATTATACATTGAAAGTATTAGCAAATAATTAGTATTTGGTTTAGTATTTAAGTAATAGTTAATTTGTCATTTTAAACTGATGAAATTGAATATTAAGGCATGTTCACTCTTATTAATAAATTAATATATTATTTAATGTAATTAACTTTTCAATGTTTTAATTATTCTTGTGATATACCACCTCCCGAATGACTGGCTACATTCATGAATAACTGATAAAGTTTGTTCGTAAATTATATATGGAAATATACACATACATATATTATATAATCACGCAAATTTATATATTATTCCAGAGTAATGTAAATAAGACAAAACTAAGGTTGCTTTTAATGGAGTTGAAAATCAAACACGATAAACACAATAAATGTTAACATGCAACATGTAGCATGCCTAATATAAGGATTTATCGTACCTGTTTATATTTATATCTGCATGCAACTGATAACAATGTAGAAATGTACTCTTGTGTGTATTCGTTACTTGGATAGTGCAAGTTACGTTAATATTGTAGTTTAAAAATTTTGTAACATATTATAGAAATTATTGTTGCTAATACATTACATTTAATAATACAATTTTTTTGTTTAATACGGATTTATTTTTATTTGAAAAATGGAAAATTTAGTTTTGCAAACTTGACGTATATCAAGAACGTACGATATCAGATATACCTGTATATCTGATGTTTCTTTAATAATAGAATATTAATTAGTATGAAGGGATGTTATTCTTTATTAGTCTGTTTCTATATTTAGAATGATGATTTGTATGTATGGTTCGATAGTGTAACCTTGGACATACTTAGAATTGTCCTTTTCTCCAAAGAAATTTACTTTTATTTAAGTGTAATGTGTTTCCATATCTACTTCATTTGAGATATGCACTGTTATCAGATAGATAACTAAGATGATGGTCTACTCATCTATGCATGCTTAAAATTTTCTATATTATACTATATATGTAGAAGTACCTACGAGCGACTTTATACGAGTATGTAACTGTTTGAATACACATTGGACATACCTACCCTTGTCGCTTTTATAACTCAACAGCATATTAAACAAAATAAAGACTTTCAGTGCCAATTTGTATAGACATAAGGAGGTACCTAGTAAGAAAGTGTATTGAATAGGTTTGTGGTAGGTATGTAGGTATAGATTACAGGAATACAATAATAGAATAACCTTATTGGGTTTAGCTATCAATATAATAGTTACTTGCATGAGTGTACCTTATGTTGTTATATTAGATATTGGTATTATATTGATTATATCGGCTGTGTACAAATTTATTTTCAGCTGAACTGAGCATCATTTTCTAGTTGTTGGAAAAGTCATAGAAACACACGTGGATAGTAATATGCGGCGTGCTCATTTGAATGAGGAACAGAGTGACGGAGCTACACTTCGCAAGAGGGAAAAGGTGAACTATTTTGACTATTCAATACCTTTTTTTATCAACTTTTCATAGAAATAGGCATTAGCTCATCAATAACGTCTTATATCTTAGGTCAGTAAATTACTATCTATTTATAAGTTAAAATACCTATATATATTATGTAACTGTAAGTTAATACGTTAAATCTAACACATTTATTAACAAATGAATAATCACTATAATATTTTCTAGGGTTGAATGTAATAATATTGGGATAATAAATTCGGATGCATAATAAATGTTATATAATTTTCTGTATAATAATGAATGAATGAATAAAGTTGCTATATAATAAACTTCATTTTCTATTGTGGTATGCTTTTCAGTCACAGTTAGTGAGATACAACAGGTATGTTTTATTTGTAGGCAGTAGAAACCTGAGATCTACTTGATTCATTTTACTTTACTGTCTAAATGATATTGAATAATGACAAGTTAAGAGTTTTGAATTTCATGATAGCATGATATATTAAGCTAACTAATGAGGTATGTGTTTGTATTTTATTGATAACTTTTATAAAATTGCTGTATTTTTTCATACTTGACATACAGGTATGATCGAAGCTATAGTCACTGGTCGGGTCGTTTTTCTCGCGTGCTGAAAAAACCTAGGTTATAAGAGACCTGATTTGTGGTCGTAATTAAATTGGTAGGATCAAAGCCTGGTCGTTCACAACCTATGGTTGTTTCCGGCGATTTCGGGGAAGACTGTGGTATGTTATCACGTGTCTATGAATTAACCAATATCAAAAACTATACTAGCCACAATATTATCCAACTGAAAATGTAGTAATAAAATCTCTAGTTTTTACGCACAACTTTGACTGCGCACAATTAATAAAATACATTATAATGTCACATTTCTTCATTTGTTCACATTAAATTCAATTGTCTTAGAATGCTGTTATCATTATATTATATAGATAATAATTAACACTTTAATTATTGTTACTCTACTTGTGTTTCATTCAACCATATATATGCTAAGTATTTTATATAAACCTACATGTAGCCCTATATAATGGATAACATTTCTGTTATAATGTAAATTACTTCAATTTATCAAAAATTTAAATGATATCTATATTTACTTAATTTAACGTACATCAAAGGAAAACTAAAAAAACACGATAATTTTATCAAGTAGTTTTGCGGACTTACACAAACCATACTATAAATTTAGAAAAATATGATAAAAAGCTTTATCCATGATGGACATACATGTAATCTATCCAGCTTTTAATAAAAATAGTACATGTTTATAACTAGACGCTGAATTATATAATGAATAAAAATACGTGTACCTTACTTAAAAGTTATTCAAAACTTACTCATAATATATATAATAAAAAAAATCGATTACTGACATAATATATTAAGTTAGTACAGCAAGATTATAATAACAATAGTAATAAAATATGTTTATTTGAACATTTATGTTCAAGCTTTAGTAAAGTGAATAATAGGTTTAACAAATAGTTGACAAAAAATAAAATAATTTCAAAGTAGTGGTTTACAGTTGTCTGTCTCGCTGCATCCCCATGAGCATTCGGTAGAACTTGGGAATTTGATCGAAATTTGCCAGGTTTGCGGGAATTATAGGCTCTGAAAATAGTTCTGGTTCGTTCGTAAATACTGCGATATTCTGGAGAACCACTTATGTTCCGATGACCGCCATTACCATATCAAGTGGGCATCGAAGCCGGGAGTCCGGTCCGAAAACAGCGAATCGTCGTTTAAGAACGCCAAATCCTCATTGATGATGCACCGCGCTCTACGTTTCAGGCATTGTACTGCTGCTCCTCTTTGATTTCTTAGCCGGCCGAATGGAGTAAGCAGGAACCTCCGACATGCGTAGCTAGGGTCACCTTGGAGGATACCATTGACTTCGTCAGTTTCTAGACGGTCGAAAATTCGGCTGTTTGACAGGATTCTGGAGTCGTGTTTTTACGTTAGTCTTCTTAGGATCACTAGAACTAGGATTACACAATAGAACTACCAATATAGAGTAATCTATACATCTTTATAAGTATATAGAATAGTTATTTCTGTTTCTTTAATTATCTAGTTCTCTTTTCAATAATATCTACTCTACTCCTATTCTATTCTATTGATTCTCCTCATTACTATACTTCCTATAATACATACATCCATTATGAACGTCTATATAACCTTTATTTACTTTTATGCTAACATTTTATTATTTAATGCATGTAAATAAATATTGTGTACTTTATATGATATATTTAATTTTTAAATATCTTGCATTTTTTATTTCCTAATACTTATACATTATTTTGAGAATTTCTTTTAAACATAATGATTAATAATACCTTTTTACTTATTTAAGATTTGAATAAAGTTTAAATTATTTGAAACTATAATTTATCGGTGGATATTTTATATATAATAACATATAAACACACTATGTACCATAGATATTTCCCAGTAATATGGAACAATAATATGCACTTTTGTTTTCATAATTAGTCTTAAAATGTACAATATTTCTAAATTGTAAACACATATTTGGATGTATGAGTTTTGGGGTAGATTTCCGGTGATACATAATTTTATAACCAAATAAAAACGAAAGAAATATCTATTGTTCAACCATTTTCTCGACCAGGAAGCCAACAATGGTGATGAAAAGCATCAGGCATCTAATATTGATCATAAATGGCAACGAGTGTCTTATCAGAATCTACCCAAATGGCTTCGAGATAATGAATTTCTCATCTTCGGACATCGACCTCCACTGAATACCTTCGTGGCATGTCTGGAATCCATTTTCAGGATACACACAGAAACTGTCAATATCTGGACACATCTCCTTGGTGAATATGGAAATAAATTATTGGCTTTTATTTGTTCTCTTTAGTGAATGCCTGTTTCTCCTAGCTATGACTACTTAGTATAAATTTAGTAAGTCCTAGATTCATAAAATCTATAAGTGAGTATTATTATTTTTTTAACATAATATAACATAAAACACTAATGATGTGAAAGTTGTTTAGATAAGTATATAATATCGCTATGAATTTATTTATTGTAAAACTATTCGTTGTTTTACTACAACTAAATTTTGTGTTTTAATTTTTATTGTCAATTTGTATATTGATCCGAATCTATTTAATAGTGCGAAAATGTTAATTAAAAAAAGATTATTTAAAAAAAAAGCATATTTAGTTTTAAAGTATAACATAATTCAGTAGGTATGTGTTAAGTATATATATTTTTGTGTCGTGTAGAATTCACCATTTTTACATTTTGAATAAATTTTATAAATTTCAAGATCAAATTAATTCGATAACAGTTATTTTATACGATTCAAATATTTAAAACCATTTTAATAGGGGGTTAAAATGATTTTTTTAATAATTATTCTTATTATACATTACTGACCATTGTAAGTAGTACATTGTTTTTTGTGCCAATTTTCTTTGTGAAATTTTTTATATTAATGTCATCCAAAACCTTTTAATCTGAAATCACTTAATATCCCTCCTCCCCCTCTGCTTGTCCCAATATCAGGATTCCTTATGTTTATCGGCATAGCGGTTCAATACATCATTCGACCCTGTCTGGGATGCGAATTGTCAGACCAGATGTCCACTCTCGCCTTCTTTGCTGGCGCGATTACTTGTCTTGGTTTCTCCTGGCTGTTCCACACTGTCAAGTGTCACTCTGAAGATATTGGCCGGTTTTTTCACAAGTTAGTAATTTTTCCTTCATATTGTTTAATTTTTGATTTGACAGGGCTAGCTTGATTTTATTGAAAAAAAAGTAAATATATGTAAAAAAATTTCAAACATTTAAAAAATGTTCTGTATATTACTTTTTTGGGGAAATAAAAAACCCATAGATATTGTATTCTATATCAAACATATGTATTGATGTATAGTACAATATCTATAAAACAAAATATGGAAGGCAATTGCATTTAAGTATTTAAAATTAAATGCTGATAAAAGCAGCAATAGTTTGATGTAATAGTAATATTTTATCATGTAAAATTTATTCTAAATTTAAATTTCATTCGCTATGTAATAAAAGTAATAATGTAAATAATACTGTTAATAAATCTTGCCGTTATATGTAATTAAATCACCATTTAGCATTAGTTGTATTTACATCAATATTAATAATATATTTCATTATTGTAACTTTTTAAACCTATACGTATGTTATATACATAATATGTCTATATATATGAATATTCGTGTATGTGAATATGAAAATATGATCAGCGTTTATATTATTTTTGACTATTTTCAAAATTTTGATAAAAAACATATTTTGCGTTATGAATTTTTACTTATATTTTATGGTTTTTAATCTTATAATACACTAAATATTTTACTCGTTGAATAAAATTTCACTACTTTTACAAAACGTTTATTCCATCATTTTAATATGCTTTACGACGTACAAGAAAAGGTTTTTAAAATGAACATTTCCAAGTATTTTTGCAATTATTACTGAAATTCGAAACTATTTAAGGCATCGTACATGCAAGCGTCATTGTATATTGTAAATTTATTTAGATATAATGATATTACATAGACATAGTACCTACCATTAATAGTTACATAATAATATAATATTGATAGATTGAAACAAATTTTAGGAACATTATTATTAAACGGAAAATTACTACTAATTACAATATTTTGTAATGAAAGAATTAACGAGAACCTTTATTAACATTGATTTGATGTCCATTTATAAATTTTATTAATAAATCCTATTAAAGATTTTGTCGATAAATCATTCAATTATGATTTTATATAACAAAACAAAAATATGACAACAACAAATATATTTAATTAGTGGAATCATCTTATGATGTAATATTTTAAAAATGTAACCGCTCACAGACTGGACCACTGCGGCATCGTTGTGCTGATAATGGGCTCCTTTGTGCCCTGCCTCCACTTTTCGTTTTACTGTCATCCTGGTCTCCAGATCTTCTACCTCGGGCTCATCTTCTCTCTGGGCGCCGTATGCCTGGCTATCTGCCTCCTCAACCGGTTCTCAACACCGGCTTATCGGCCACTCCGGGCAGGTAGTGTCTATGACCTCTTTTACTGAACATTTAGGCCATCTTCAATAGTTATATATTCTATAATTAGTTCTAATTGAATTATTAATTTGAACGCAGAACATACTAATTGAAAGAAATATGATACATATTGTATTACGACAGAGTATTATAGTTTTTTGTTAAATAAATGATATACCTACTGTTATATAATTGATATATAAATATTTGAATTATAAATATGACAATATTAGAAGCGTTTCGATTTCATAGTAAGTTAGCTTTCAGACTGAATATTTATACGAGATTTAAAAAAAAATTATTTTAAGGTTTTAAACCTAATAGTATGCAAGAAATCATAAAATATATCTACAATTATGGAAAAGAGTGATTTTTTACTTTTGATTTTAGATTTCTGAATTATTATTAAATTGTTAATCTATCTATATTTAACAACTCCTTTGTGAAAACATTATATTTAAAACAGACGCTTTATAAAACTATCTATAATTAAATAACTTATAATATTAAAATAAATAATTAATTAATAGTTTGTGACCGGTAGGTAGTATTATATTTTCTTGGTATACCATTGATATATTTTTTCCTAAAGGTAAACATGACATATTTTCATTTTATATTGTATAATTCATGAAATATTAATTCAAACACTATGAACACTTGACAGTTTGTATTACAGGATTCAAAACTGTCGTGGTATAATATCAAGAAAATTACGTGTTATATTTTTCGCCAAACTACAAATAAAAGAATTTTTAATTATTATCTCTAATCTTATAAACTTAATTTTTATCATAGTTTCAAAATTTCCTTCTATATACTTACTAAAGCATACATTGGTAATTTAAACACATTAAAATATGATGTCTGCCCCAAAATAATTTTATTAATATAAGAATTAGATTCATTCATATAATACATCCAACTTAACCAAATTCGCTTTAAAATTCTATAATAAATCTGCTGTAATATAAGGCAAAATTATTTCTCAGCAATTTTGTCAAAATAGAGTTGAGACTTTAGCTTTATCAAAATCTTATTGTACAGCCAACTTACTCAAACGATAATATATATTTATAAAAATACATACTATATATAAATGTGTTAAAAAATAAATATAAATGGTTTATAAAATCACTGAACAATAATAATATGATGTGTATAATAATTTTCATACCATATTTAAACATAATACAATTGATTATTTACCATATGGTCAATGTTACTTTTAGTTTGTGTGTTTAAAAAACATTCTAAAAATAAGTTGAATTTTTTTTTCTTTAAATTTTGTAATGTGATATACAGACGACATAGCAGGTACACTAAAATACAGCCATCTTCGTTATATGGAACAAAACAAATTATTCGGGCCAAAATCAATATTTTCAAGGGAAAAATTATGCGATTCTATAAGGAAAAAAACATTTAAATATTATAATAATTGCAGATTCACAGATTTGAGAAATTTGTCTCAAATGTAAACGATTTCAAAAATGTAAAAAAATAGCCCAATTATTGGAATAGAATATTTTAAAACAAATAGTGTAAAAAATTGCTGATTTAAGACTCTATCAAACAGCAATCTATTTGTAGATGAGTTACCACTCCGTTAGGAATATTTCTCTTTTTTATGAGTGGAAATTGCATGAGTTATTATTTGTCTGTCGTCTCTATAAACACTTATAACTCCACTATAGGATGAATATTTCATAAACAAATTCAGGTAACTAATTGTATTTCAGCGGTATTTATCGCCCTGGGTCTGTCCGGTATCTTTCCTTCGATGCAAACAATCTACCAGGAGGGCTTTTATCGAGCCATTCACTACTTCTCTGTTGGCTGGTTGGCGCTCATGGGAGCTCTCTACATCGTAGGAGCTGTCATATATGCTCTTCGCTTCCCAGAAAGAATGTTCCCGGGAAAGTTCGACATTTGGGTAAGAACCAAAAAAACTATTATGAACTGGATCAGTATCTGCGAATTTTTGAGAGAAGATGAAATTATTGTTATAAACTGTACCAGAATGAAGGTTTTTTGTCATAATGATTTTATTTTAAAATTAGTTTTATTAGTTCCAATGCTTATGGCATTTAACAATATTGTTTGCACATTATATAGATCATAGTATCTTATGCAGCAACTTATCTTTTAACAAGTGTTTTTGCGTATTTATAACTAATACATTTGAAATATTTATTACTTTTAATATGTATGTGGTGTATAACTAAAAAGATTGAAATCTTTAGTTATGTATCAAAATTATTATTATACTTATATTATCGGAATTTCTAACTACTCTCTATATTAATGATGAAATCAATATATTTGGTATAAGAATAAATGTATGCATAAATTTTAATAATAATACATAATCATTAGTTAAAATTAATTTGTCGTCCTGCAACGTAAATGAGGAAAACAAGTTAAACATCATATATTATATATTTACATATAGGATATTTATATTGTTATACTTATATATTTCATGACAAAATTAGTTAGAGGGTATGGACAATGTAACACATAGTTTTCGGGAAATATATTTGGTCTTATTTTCTTTGTTTTGTAATAGTTTTCTCCTTTACACTGCAAGATGATAAAAATATGTTAATAATTTCGAATTAATTATGCATTTGTCGATTTTCTCCATTTAATTTTTTTAAAGTATAAATTCAGTGTTTATCTTAACTAGCTTTAAATACTATAATGCTCTATAACTTTTAAAGTTTCTTACAAATTATGAATATTTTACAAATACGATTTCATTATGGCTGCATGTTATGTATGTATTATAATATAGAGATATAATTTGATGCTGCAAACTGTAATGTAATTGTTATATTATTAAAATAAACGAATTAATATTTTATGATAAGCCCATTGTCGGATTTAGGGAGAGGGTGTCACACGTCACGTTACGCCTCACACCGTTTTAATGCCATTAAAAATTTGCGTTTCTCTAAGTAACTACTTCCAGTAACTTTATTAACTTTCCTATCTAATCATGTACTCCTTTGCAGATATATATATTGATTGAAATACCAGGTGTAAAGTTAAATTTAACACGTTTAACCACTTTTAGTTGTTGTTGTTAGCCCCGGCCCTGTAGCAGGACCGCTCTCCCAGGACCGAAGCGGAAGTCGCTTACCTCTAGGAAGTTAGTCCACTGGTCAGCGAGTAGGAGGATTGTTGGGTTGGAGGGGCAGTTGAAGATGTGGATGGTGTCGGGTGGTATTTGGCTACAGGCTGGACATCTATTTGAAGTTGTGCGTGTGGTGAAGAAAGTGTTGGTATTTGATTGCGAGGCGGGGGGTAGGAGTTGCTGCGGAGTTGTGCGATTGGATCTGGGAAGTGTGGTTTCTGAAGTGTGGATTTTTGGAGGAGGTGTGTTGAGGATGTGGTTGTGTGTGAGAGATTGGATGGCTTGGGTGACGATGTTAGTGTGTGTGGATTTGACTGTGATTTTGTATGTTGTGTCATCGGTGTGGTTGATATTTGGTGGAAATGGAGGGTGTATGTCTTGGAGGTGTTTTGTAGTGATGTTATGTTTGAGTTTGCGTCTGCGTTTTGGGTTGGTGATGTTTCTGGTTTGTAGCTGATGGTGGTTGGGGTGCGAGGGTGTGTAGAGCAGGATGAGAGGTTGATATCTGTGAGGTATTGGTGAAAGATCACTTTTAGTATTTATTTGTTGCGCCCTCTCTAGGTCATAGTGCCCCTCTAAACTATAGCGCCCGCTCTTTTTCGTGTGCTTATTCGCCGTTAAAACAGTATAATATATATCATAATATTAAATTGTAAATTTAAAAAAAACTAAATGGTTTAAATTGTTTAACAATTTTATTGATAAATCATGATAATATCAAATACTTGACAATAAATACGACTGTCTTATAATTCTGGTTTTCTCATACTATGTATATGTATATGTATAATCGAATATAAAAATAGAAATAAAGCATTTGTATATAAAATTCATTTTACGGCAATGCTAATTAAATGTATACAACTGAATCTATATGTAGTAATACATTTCCGGAAATATTTTCATATTTATTCTTAAATGAAAATTGTTGGAAACAGTATCAATTTCAATTGAGATGATTTTCACAATATATATTTGCGCCTCTCAGAAATTCTTAATCGCTTGGATCAATAGCTCTTTATTATTTTTTGTTCAACTAAATTTATGTCAACATACGTTAATTCAACATTTTATATATAAGCTCTCATTTAAACTAAGAAATCAATGCTCGCGTGGTACATCGGTCTATTGGTCAATTGGTATATTGCTCCACTAATAATTTTCCCGTGTAAGTGCATCGACAAATATTAACTTTTCTTGGCAAATCCTTCAATGAATGTTTTTGATTGCCTGAGTTGTCATTTATTTAAATTTATTGATAAGTGGTATAAAATAGTGTTATAATAAAAATTATCACATGTCTACATATTTTCTAGATAGGTAATAAAGAACCTTTCATTTATTTTAAGTTTATATCTGGCTTTATATATATGTGTCAATTAATATTTGTGAAATAATTGATTTCTTTTCACAATATTATATAAGTTATAGATTTTTCATAATTTAGTCTTTTTTATTATTATATTACATAAAATGTGTAACCTTTTGATAAATATTGTGTTTTTCGTAAACAGAACATAATATTTGTACTGACAACTTAATTATAGATACAATATGAACTATCAAACTTTTGTAATGAAATATTCGTTTTTTACTACATTTGACACTCAAAATATAATTTATAGCAGCCTAAAATATCTTCTTTTTTTGTTATGTTGAGGTTATGTTTCCTTATTTCATCATGTTTTGTATATATGTTTCTATATTATTAATCATTAAGCGAATAAACACTAACAGAATTCTCTTTCCAAATTCATAATCAATTAATGGAGTAGTTCTAATTTTGCTCCCAAATTGAATTAGCATAACCTAATTATTCGTATTTATATATATATATATATATAGTTAGCTACAAATATCATAACCATATAACGTGGAATGACTTTGATTTATTTTATTTTATAAGAATAATGCGCAGCATTATTATATTTTATTTGGCATGTACTATTTGTTGTTGTTATGTATACTTGTTATTGACGGAAATAAATGATTAGAGCTTCGTTCTACTTTTAAAAACAAAATATCTATGTATACCCATTTCAAATTAGAACTGGATAGTGATATTTAAAATTGTGTTATTTAATTATTATGTTAATCTTGACAATGTTACTTTTATGTCTATTATAAGTAGACCTTTTAATACAATATCTATGGGCATTCATGCATTTTGAAATCGTTCCTAAAATACATTAATGGATGTAACATTTCGAATTAGATGAGTCGAGCAAAGTAATCTTTAATAAGTTATTTGATATATATTAATGTATATGATATACACACAATAACTTATTTTTATAATAATATTATTAATAGTAAATATCCTATTTTGACATTATTTGTTTTAAACAATAGGAAATTATGCTTTTGCGGTAAATTAAAAACTATTTATTTACATAGAAAAATATTTTTACATTGCAAACAATACAATATAGATGACGCGTATGATATTATTATAATATATAATGGAAGATATGGGTGAATATTCTAGACATTAGAATACTACATATTCTACGACATTGAAATGTAAATACTTTAGACATTTTCTTTTTACTAGAACTGACGTTATATTATATAATATCTATTCAAACTCTTACTCGTGATATCTCTCCGGCTTCGTCCCTCTCAGTTCCAAAGTCATCAAATCTTCCATGTGTTTGTGGTTATTGCTGCTCTCGTCCACTTCTATGGAGTGTCCATCGCGGCACAACGTCGACAAGAATTGGGACCCTGCCCTGTGACTTGATTCTTCTACTTCTATTTGACCTATGATAGTTTCCTCTGGCATCTGAATTGATTGTCAGCTTTGAGAACATACCGTATTATACATCGCGCCTAGGATGTTTCATATTCAGCAGACTTTCATTCACACTTTTATCTCGCCGTCCAATTTTGCAATTAATTTGCATTTTTGATAATCTGTATATTTTTAAAATATAAGTATGTATACTATTATTTTTATAATTTACTTTAATTTAGATGTATGATCATAACATTTAATTACTAGTTTCTTTTAAATTTAATTGTATTTTTACATCAATGCACACAAAGAAATGTTATATTGTTGTTCTAAATAGTTTTTGTTCTCTATTCTTACATGTATTATATTAATATTTTTTCTATTTTTCTGTAAAATTGGGTATATTATTTAGTTAATATTACTTGGTTAATCTGCAAGGTCAATGTATTGTTTGCGGAATTATTATTTCCAGCTATTAATTCAACATTTGTTTAAAAACATCTCTGCCTTTATAGTTTGATTTAATGATTAATTATATATTTTAATTCTGAAAGATTATAATTCCTTATACACATACACTATGTATACTTTTCAACGCTGTTTTGAACTGAAGCTTTAAATATAAACTAAATTAATCTATATGTCTTGTATATAAGGTATAAATCTAAACATTTAAAATTAAACTCTTATATAAAGAGTAGTAACGTTATTCAATGAATAAATACGTTGCTGCTATTTTGCTAGAAAACCATTTAACTTAACCCACATGACCTATGCCGTAATACTTATTTGTCGTTTTGTGGCTGCATTCTATAGGTATAAATATGTTATTAACATTATTGACCAACTTTATGGTACTTTTAAAGTCTTAAGTCTTTTTTAAAGGAACTTTTTGGTCAAAGGTTAAGATGAAATTAGAATTTGATCTCTACGGAGGGTGTGGCTGCACTACTAATGTTGTGCATAAGCATTTATTTGTGCGTGCATAAAAATAAATACATAATTACAATGAAAAAGTCTAAATATGAGCGAGAAATAATATTATTAAACTTCTTGACAATAAATAAAAAATAATGGAATTTCCTTTTTATCTAACGTTAGCTTAATATCAATTCAATAAGTTAGTTTATAGTTAGTCCACAATTTCTATGTAGGTACTTTTCTGTCTAGACCACAATGAATTTAAATATATCGAAATATTAATATCTGAATTATTATGAAAACAGATTTTCACAGCCTACCTTTAGCAGATAACCATAGCCTACATCCGATCTCTATATAAATATAGTCGGAATGAATAAAAGTATCATTGTCAAATATTATAGATATAACGTATGGAAAGGTAATACTGAGCGACATTGAACTAGATGTTGGGTAATACCAAAAGATTCAATACATATACCAAAGGTAATTAAAAAACTATAAATATGAACAATTTTAATAAAGAATGGGTTAATTGTAAGTCAAAATATGTAAACTAAGTATTGGGGTTGTAAAATAGTCTATGATACTATTAAGTACTTTTATACTGTTTAAAAATGTATTTATGTGCCTATTGTAAAAACTATTTTTAGCGATAGGTATATGTATATGCAAATTATAAATTAATGTATATGAGCTTATACATTATTATCACGTATAATTATATACAACTTAATTGATAAATTTAGAGGATATTATTTTTGCGTGCTGAACATATAATGCAATATATATTCCTAATTTTATTGAACGATACTATCGTTATCTATACTAACGCCCTGCCCTGAATTTACTTTAAGTAAATTCTATATGGCAGCCAAAGAGGTTAGTTAAGCGAAAGGCTGAGCTATAGACGTATAAATGTAGATCTCTACCACATATGTTCGAAAGGGTTTAGTAAGCGAAAAGTTGAGCTTGACGTGTAAAGATCGACATGTATTTAGGTAAACGAAGAGCTTAATATTTAATTCAATCTTTCGCTTACATAATCCTTTTGGCTACCAAAACATACTAGCTTATTTACTTTAAAATAATGCGAATAAATGCGTACTTATAATTTAATAATTCAATATCTACTACTTGCTGAAATTATAGTAGTAAATGCATTGAAATTAATAATACATAATTCGGTTAAAAAAGCAGATAAGTATAAATGGCTTATCTAAATGGAATTAGTATTTACTCTAAAATATTTTGTTAGAATAGCCGCAATGAAGAGGTTAAAATATATTCAATTGGTTATGACCAAAAAATTAATTGACATAATTATTCTAATATCTCCGGTTGTCTATATATATATATACATTTTCAGTGTAAAATAATATATAATTATAAGGTAAACAGTGTTCAATCAATAAAACTATGACGTACACATTTATTTATACGAACTTACGTTGCATATAAACATTTACTCTCTATTTTTAGCCATAGTCAGTCAAAATCATTAATTCACTGGTTTTCTAAACGATTTATAATAAAATTAAAAGTAATAGCTAATATACACGAAAGTATTTAATTTTTAAATCAGTTTATTTTTGAAACAAAAAAGTAAAAACATCCTTCCAACAACATGATACCTACAAAAAATAAATAAAGAATTAAAATCAGGAAAATGCAACATAAACATAGTTCACTAGAATGTTCACAGTTATTTCTCACACAGTAACTATTCACAAAAAGGGGAATGTAGTCTAATTCAAAAATGCTGAAACCAGGCAGTGTTATGCACATTATTATTATATTTATAATATTGTCATAATGTTTGAATGTTTAATGTGGCACTTTGTGAGTATGTAATCCTCAGATATATTTCTTATTGCCCTTTTGAAATAGGGGCAGATTTGTCAGTTGTCACTGCAATCGTTAGTCCCAAACATTGCGGTACAATTACCATGACAACAAGGGCAATCGCGGCATAGTTGAGAGATCCCAGAAGATAGAGATTACTTGGCAGTGGCATTCGATAGCTGTGCAGCGCCCAGCTTAATAAGCAACTCAAGAAGCAACCGAAGAAACGCAAGGAAATCTTATCGTGTGCCAATCGGTCGGGGGGACAATAAAGTCGGTTGTTGAGGATCCAGGTTGCCACCCCAACGCCTTGAAGACAAACAGAAAGAGAGAAATATATGTTCCATGTAGAAAATATAAATGTTTTATTTAAGATTGTAAAATAAATAACATGCCTTAAGAACACAAACAATTAAATAAATCTGTATATATTATGGCATAAATATTAATTAAAACACATGCATATCTAAAAGTATTTTAACATTTAAAAATCAATTATCGTTGAAATAATTTATATTCCATATTAAATATAATTTAATATGCCTTCATACAGATTTTTTAACATAAAAAAGCATCAGAATTTAATTTTGAATTATACTATTTCTAAGGGCTTAAAGAAATATAAATACAAGAAAATGTATATTATAAGTAGAACTATCATATCCAGCTAATAATTAATATTATTAGCTATCTTGAACAAAGGCGTCTTGAACAAAATTAAAATTCGGTAAATAATCAACACCTTATAAGCGCCCAAATTATTTATTCAACTCAATAAATTACATCTATGCAGGTACCTAAGCATAACATTTAGATTTATAAAATTATTGTTATTTATAATAGGCGTCTAAAAATATTTTGATTTGATAAATAAGTATTAATTAGTTATATGCACAGAATATTTAGTTTCGTAACAAAACTTTTACCTATCTAAGTGATTAAACTCCACAATTTCTATACTCCGTGAACAGTCAAATCTAAAATTAAATGAGCATGCTTTCCCAAATCAGCTACCTATAAGGAGGGCAGCATCTCGGCTAAAGGCGAAGAAGAGGCTGGTCTCGAGATTGATCCAGGTCTTCTTTTGGCAGTTAGTCTGGGCCAAAATGATTGACCAATGAGGGTTGAAGCCCAACCCCAGAACGAGGCGGTAGACACCGAGAGCTGAGAGGAAGACACCCAGGCCCGCTGCTATGTACTCCCAGGACTGGGCCATGGAGAGACGAGATTGACCAATTACAAGTCCAATACACACTCCTGGAAAAGACGTAGTCATAAAGAGTTATAAGTAATTATATTATAGACGACAGGCACATAAGACTCACACAAATTGCACACACCAACCTAGGAAACCTCTGAATAAACGATAGCTAATCTAGGAATAAAATGCTAATTGTTTGCAGCTTAAGTTAGGGAGATACATATATTTTGTGTTGTAAACATTCCACTAGAATTATTGCTATGCTGTTTTTTATTATAATGGGTAGTAAAATAAAATTACTTTTAATATTTGTAAACAGATTAATCCGTAGATCAATCAAACGCTAACTAACCTACTATAGCCTTTCCATTATTGAATATTGTGATTTCGAAACATTTTACAAATGAATAGTATTTATTTAATATACATAGTTTAATAATAAAACTTAAACAAGACCAATGATTTTTTTAGATTTTCTTAACAGTAATATAAAATAACATGCTGTAGGGTAATTTTCAGTAATTTGGTGACTTTGTTATTATTGCTGTCCTGGGGTCCTCTAGAATTTTATAGATAGTTTAAGACCTTGTATACATGCATTTTTAACAATATAATTTATATTTATCGTGATTTGATAGGTTTATCGCTTTTATTGGTTTATTGAAATGTCGCTAGTCTAAAATTTGGTGTCCCACTATGAAGTACGCATTTATTCATCGTTCTGACTATCTTGTATGTAAAATAATCGTATCTTCGTTATTTTTTCATTTTTATATATTTATGTAGAATATTAATACAAATTCTCATTTGATAGTCAATTAAAAAATTATAGATTTTTTATAATGTCCCA
>JAYRBW010054113.1:0-11049 GCA_036023295.1 Invenusta paracnida
AAAAATGTGATCTGCCAAATGGTTCATTATTATTTATGACACTCAATTATTGTTCATAGTAGTTAGTTAGTTATGAGCACAACAATATTAATCAATTAGATTTTTTACATATTTGATATATATATACATAGTTATGATATAATAATAATAATATTTATATATTTGATATAGCGCCCCTATATTGATATCAATGTCAGCAGCGCTTTACTGCAGCTAACTGAACGAAATGTAGATATAATCGAAAAAGTCTTATGAAAACATTAATACTCTTATAACTTTTTTTATGAATTTAGAAGTCGGGGAATTAGTCTCTAAAGTTACACCAAAGAATAAAGAATAGGTTCTATATTCTATGTACGTATCTTAGATTTTTTGGGTTTAGCTCTGATTCTGATGGATTATTATTTTGTACATTGTATTGATTTTTCTGGTCAATCAATAAAGTGAGGCTTATATCAATTTATAATTTTTCTATAAATATTAATAATATAGAAATGTGAATACTAAAACATGTTCTAGTATACATATTCTGAATTAAATTAAATGTTTATAAAGCTGTAGACTGACTTTGAGATAAAATTTTCAATTTGCTTTTAATTAATGAATATAGTATATCACATTTTGCAACCATAGGTGATAACACCGCGTATTTTTAAAGATTTTAAAAGTTTTTGAATATTATTCATGATTGTATTACGATGGGTTTCAAAACGTTTTTGGACTGAAGAGAAAAAACAAAATAATTTGATTAATATAATTTATTTAAAAACCTTAACAATGGGAATTGTATAAAGTATCAAAATAGCAAAAAGTAACAAGTTTTACATCTTTTCAAAGCACTCACCATGCTTATTTATTAATATTGATACATTTTCTCATTTGCTTGAACCACTTTTCGAAACATACAGTCCAATCTTTAGGAGTGATGTGATTAATTGCCTATGAAGCCACTACATCATCTACATTTTGAGAATGGCATCCCCTGAGCTTGGCTTTCACATGGGGAAATATGAGAAAATTAAAGTCTGGACTGTACAACTACTACTTAGGCCTAGGATTGATGCCCAACAAGATTAACATTGTTTTCAGCAAGAAAATTAACCATTATATAGGCTGAATGTGCAGGAGCATTATCATGATGCAGTTTAAGTTGAGCTCTTCTAGATGAAAATTGTCTTACTCTTATGTCAGCAATAACCTGTAGAAGGCATTTTATGATATACCCACTTGATATCACAGTACATTTATTCTCTACAGGAATAGTTAAAATGTGACAATATTTCATGGCAAATATGGTTACTATCTTCTTTACAACAATTTAAATTTTAATGCACTTCATTGGAGGAGAGTTCTCTTTGACAATCCATTGAGATGATTGTTGTTTAGATTCACTATTTAGGATCATTTAATAATAAATCCAGGTCTCATCACCAAGATCAAGTTACTTACTTATACTGATTCACTGTTCTCTAATTAAAAAAGAATTTCTCCACACCATGTAACTTATTAATTCTTTTGGTCTTGAGTAAAGAGATGAGGCACCTAATGAGCACAAACCCTATGAATTTACAATTTAATATACAAAATATTATAAACATTATCCATAGAGATGTCTAACTGTTCAGATAGATATTCCATTATGACAGAAATAATTTTTTTATAAAATTGATAGATATACATTTTTTTGTACTTCAGTCCAAGTCTGGAAACTTATATTTGTTTCTTTTTTTATGTCTACTTTTTTAAAACTCCTTTGTACTTACTTACTTTTGGTTAACAACTTTAATACTTTATTTATTTTTGATCTTTTTATTTAAAATATATTAATTATCCAGTTCAGTATTTGTATTGCTGACAAAGTCATATAACTCAGAATACATACACTTAAAGAATCATAGATTAAAATCTGCTTTAACAACATATTGATTACAGAGTTAGAGAAGATGTTTAAAGTGGCCACAACCAACTTCAATATACTTTTAAAGTCAGACAAAGCCATTTCTTGACATATCCTGAAGTTTCCTTGGAGATTTCAGAAATATAATTCAAAATATTGTCATGTAGATTGCTTCAGAATCATCTATATCTCATGCTGTATGGGCAAATGCACCATCTTGCTGGAACCAGGCCTTTTCAATCTATTGATTTTTATTCTAAGCATAATATGTAAGATGCCTTGACTTAGAATATTTAAATTAGTACATATAAACTAATCTATGGTTTTTTAAATGGATCTATTATTATTGAATAAAATTCTGGGTTGTGTGAATATATAATTATTACAGTTATCATTGACATTTCAGTTAGACATACAATATAAGTATACATGAATTATTTGAGTATACTACACATTTGTAAGAAAAATTAGCTACAATTATTTACTATTAGTATTATGACAATCACAATATTTCATTAACTTAGCCTTAAGAATAATATACTAATAAGAGGCTTCATATGAGTACTAACAGAGAAATAGTGCTCTATATACTCACTTAATCCAGGAATGACTGACACTAACAGGATTTACTGTTAATATTATACTCAGTACTAGTAGTAAGTTATACTATTACTATAGTATAAGTATACATTTTTTTAGAAAAATTATGAACTATAATATAAAAATTAATAAGATTATAGACATTTTAATTAAAGTTGTAACATTTATCCAATAGCAATATACATTTCTGTATCCTGCCTAAGTTAAAAAATAACAATACACCCCCAATGGTTAATTAATATTATGCTGCCCTCATGAAAATTAAATACTTTTACAGATACATTAATTTTGCCAAGTTGATTTATAGGCTATTAGTTATTAATGGCCATATTACTATAACTAGCCACTAAATTATAATATAAGCATGCAATGTCTATTTATGCTTCCCCCCTCAAAGTAGACATCAATCACCCTTTCTACTTTCCCACAATTATTGCCAGAGCATGCAAAATGCAATATTAATTAGTTTTTTTAATCTTTCCCCATTTATGTAGTTATATGGGTGACTATAAAACAATTTATATACATCTAATATCATGTAGGATAAATGTTTACCCATAAAGAGTGCCTGTTAAACAGCTTATATAGACCCTATATCATGCATTACACATTAAATTATATTATGAATGTCCTTCCTAGAAGGGATTTCCTACTTGCTATTGGCTCATACATACTAATATGCTATTAACAAGCACACTGGCAAGCAATCCCTATGATATAAAATAAATAAATTAGGTAATTATTATTAAAAAATGTTCCAACATGCCTCAATTAACTCATGATCACAAATTCAAATCATCACCCTGTATAATAATGCAGGGAACTCAATCTGTCAATTAATTATCAGGTTTTGGATGTGATCATCAGTTTAATGGCTCTTAATGAAAGAACACACCACTCAAACAGTAGGTGACCTGTACAGACATGGTCAGCCAACAATCTTCAGGGTCAGGCAATACAGGGAATTTGTCCAGATGAGCATTATATTGGCAGAAGCCTACTGCATCTGTAACATCCTGGATGACAATCTCCTGCCACTGAACATGCCTGCCAGAGGTCTTACCTTCCAGCAAGACAATTCTAGCAGTCATTGGGCTGAACAAACACAACCATTTCTGGCAGATAGCAAAATCAAGGTTCTCCTATAGCCAGATTTTAAAATCTTTAAAATACTTATATTATTCAAAGTTTTTGGTCATCCACTTTGACTTTTATGACACTGCATAAAAAGAATTCTGTAAAAGCCATATCTGGAGATTGGGCAGGCCAGTCAAGCCAACCCTACCTATTTATCCATGCAGCCTGCAATTTGTCATCAATATAACCACAAACTATTAAGGAATAATAAGGCTAGGCACCATCCTCTTAAAAAATTAAGTTGTGTCCATCATATAATTGCTTTGCACCCTGTGGCAAAAATTATTCATTCAGCATGTTAAGATAAAACTACTCAGTGACAGTGGCTTCATAAACATATATGACCAATAGATCATATTGACATAAGATAAAATTGCACACCACACTATGACTTTGGGAAGGTTGACTTCTTTATCAACTTTCAAATAAGGATTATCATCTTGCCAATAAATACATTTGTAGGGGTTAATGTGACAATTTAACTTGAAGCATGCTTCATTAGACTATATGATTCGATCACCAAAAGACTCATCTGCATTAGCCATTTCCAAGATTTGCTTAACAAACTCAACCATTCAGTCGGAGTCACCTTCATGGAGACCATGCACAAGATATCTGATGAATGGCTTCTACCCATTTGTTGAAGACTTTAAAGGACTGTATTATTGGAGGCTTCATAATGTACATGACTATCACCAGCAACAAATAACTATTATGCTATTCCTGTGAAGACATTGGTGCTTCAATTCCAACTTGAGCTCTTACTGCAGCTTGGAACAGAGGATTTGAGAGATATACAATACAGAACCCATCTCCTCGATTTTGCAATTGGCTTCTGATTGTAGATTTTTCAGGTATAGGAGGATGATTAAAATGAACTGATATTAGTCTTGTAGTTTCTGCTAAGTTTTGTATTTCATAATAAAATTTTACAGCCCTGATTCTCTGTTGTAACAATTATGCAGCAACTTACTAAGTGAGAGAGAATACAATACACCAGTTTTTAAAGCAAAACAGTAAGGCAATAAAGATGTGTTTTAACAGAGTATATTATGTGTGGACAGTATTTTTATAGAATTCTTACATAATGATTCATTCTGATTGTTGAGTATTATTACTCATCCAATAAGTAAATGCAAATATAAATTATAATACATAATTATAAATGATTGTGATACTTTTGAACCACTCTGTACATATATATATATATTTAAATAGGTATTTTTTATTTTTTATTTTAGTCAACTATCAATCATTTTTAAATATTTAGATGCTTAAAATTATGTTCAAAAGGAATATAATTATTAATTGTAGGAATTACAAATATTCTGTATATTATTTTTCAGAATTTATTAATTTTATTAACTGTGTACAACATATTAATATGAATATTTTCATGTAGAATACTTTTAATTTGATATTTATTTTTATAAATTTATGTAAAAATATTTTTATAATTTTGCAGCAAAAAATCATTTTAAAAAATCATTCAATTTTCATTATATTTAAAAGTATATTTAGTATTCTAGTGATATTTTAAAAGTACAAAGAACAGATTCTTTCAATGTTATTATAGTAATTAAATATAAAATTTAATTAAAAATATATTTGTTCTCTGTCTAAAATATAAATACCTTTTAAATTATTTTTTCTTAGTATATCAATTTTATATTGTAAATGTTATAATCCTTACTATATTAGTTCTTGTCATAAGATAATTAAGTTTTTTATTAATTATAATATAATTCTAACACATTAATAAAATGTTGTTATACAATTAGTAATTAGATATCTACAAGACAGATATTATATTTATTCTGAATATGTATTTATTGCCTCTGTCTTTATAGTAATACACACAGAAACAATTGCAATTACAACCAAAATAATCAAAATATTTAATATATATAAATGGTTATTTGTCCATTTTGCTGGAAGAATAATTGAAATGTTATTCATACATTAAATATTTTAGATGTTAAAATTAATTGTTATTTGTTTTAATTATCATTCAGTTTTACTTTCGTCTCATTCTTCTTAAATTGGGTGGACGAATAACACTTTCCAATATAAAATGTTATAGCTTTATACTGTAGTATAAAGGCAAAAATCAAATATGTTATAGAAATTAACATAACATTTAACACTGACATCTAATATAAAAAATAATAAAATGGATATATTTGAAAGTTAAACATTTTAAATATTGTAGAATTTATTTTTTATTTAATATATGTCGACTAGATATCCAATGAGTTATAACTAAACTTTTATCTTATTAAATGTCCTTATTTTTATTAAATTTCACACTTGCTTAGCAAAATTCTTTCATGGTTTTCTGAACTTGAGGAAATTTGATGTCATATAGATATGTATTTATTATAAATTCTATATTTCAGTAAAAAGTATACTCAAATTTTAGAAACTAATGACAATTACTTAACACTTGAAAAATATATTTGTCCTTAGAAATAGATAATGATTCTACATGTATAATGATTTTTATGCATTTATACACCATGTTGCTTAAAATATAATTAGGTAACAACTTATACTAAAGATCGTTTCTGCAATGTTTATGTAAGTCACTATATTTGTCTATAGAAGTCTATTTGTCACTATATACGAATGTAGCAAGCGAGGAATTGGAGTCTGGCTGCGGTGCCGAGCCCAATATCTACAAACTTCCTACCAGTCTCATATCCAGAAAAATCTTTAACTCTTCGTCGACAGCCAATTTTCACCAAAACATTGCAGTTTACCGGGAGAAGCCAGCGATTCACCGGCTTCAAACAAGTACAATGTTAGTGCGATATTAGTGCCTTATTGGCGACCAACTACATACGTTTGCATATTTCTGGTTTTAATCTGAGCACACAAAATAATTCATAACAGTAGGGTATATTGATTTTAGTAGTATATAAGCTGAAAAATAATTGCGATATTTTTGCCAACTCTCTATTTTATCAGTTTAATAATATCAGGATCGAAAGAATCGTTTTGAATTTTTCTTATGAGTTTGCTCTAATGTCTTATCCAGTGCAGTTTAGTTGATAGAACAACTTTATTTTATAACAATAGCTAGTTAACATTTTATTTTTATTTTTTGTAAGATTATTTTTGTCTAAATACAAGATAACTTTAAAGTTCAAATACATTTAATTTTGTACAATCACCTTAATTTTCCAAATGAGCACCAGTGATGTGTATGATGATTAATTTTTGCTAATTATTACTTATATTTAGAAGCGTATATGTTTCAGTGTATCTTTAGTTTATTTCAAAATTGAAATATATACCCATCCACTATTAATACTAAATAGTTTTCTAGAAAAAGTGTATATTAAAAACAGTAATTTCATTTTATTGAAACTGGCTTTTTAGAAATAGATAGATCATTTGAAACATTTAAGAAAATACTAAATTTAATTATAAAATAGTGTTTCAAATAAGAATTTAGTCACAATCAAAAAAATATACTGATAATAGGTTAACTAACATCTTGTATAATAAAATTAAAACACTTTTTAAAATTTCTACTGATTCCGGATTTGCCTTAAAATTAGGGGTTGCCTATCTAAATTTTAGAACGTTCAAAGACTGAATAAGAACGAAACATCATTATGAATAAACGTGAAACTGATTAAGAGCGAGACGATAATTCTTGAATAAGAACGAAACGATAATTGTAACATATACCGTTTACAACATACGGTTTCACACAAAATGTAAATATATATCTCATCAATATAGAATGATAAATTATCGTCTCGATCTTATTCAGAAATTATCATTTCGCTCTTATTACGGAAATATCGTCTTACTCTTATCCAGTTTCGCATTTATTCAGGACTGCGCATTTTCTCTCACTCTTATTCAGTCTCAATAAGCCGCTCACAAAATTAATATTAACTATGGCTGATCCAACTATCAGAAGAGCATAAGTCAGGTGCGCACTTTGTTTAAGTTTAAAACCAGAATGTTTTTATTAGGCCTGGCAGAATTGATTCTCTGTTTTGCGAATTCTGCCCGTGCGTGAACATTTTCAGCAATGGCATGCGGTAATGCGTTACATATCTTATTAAAATAAAATAACTTACTATTTAAATATTTTTTAACGTACAAAATGTTTTAATTTATTGTACGTAACAAGATTTTAATACATTAAAGCAATTCTATAATTTCTATAGTTAAGGTTAATTTGTTAATTCCTCACCATACAGTAAGTAAAGATACTTTACTTTCTCTGCGTCTTTTACTATTGAAAACCCGACTTTTCAATTGGATAAAGATTATAATATACAGTATTTAGAAAAATCTGTATCAGAGCAATAGTTTTAAGGCTTCGATTAGTTATTTCATTTTATTTATTTAGACTGACAGAAAATTCGCAAAACAGAGAATCAATTCTGCCCGGCCTTATCTATTAAACATGATTGCATATTTATTGAATTTATTCTTACTTAATGATTTCATTGAGGAGGAATAACAATAATTTCTTATCAACAATAAGATTTGTTACGGAATATTTAATTAGTAGTACTCTACGATCAACTGACAATATTGCAAACCATTTTCATTGAGATAACACAATAAAATTATGTATGAAGCTTATACATCATATTTACACCTAATGATAAAAATTGGATGGATTATTAATATTAATTGAATATTTCTTCATTCTAAATATATATAAATATTTTCTATTCAGTGTAATTCAGGATATTCAATAAATTGGTACTTCCTATGTATATCATAAATTGTTATTTTTATATTTGCAGAAGTGATGACTGACAGTATAGAAACTCTTGGTAGTCCACGAGTTAATCGACTTCATGGTGGAATTATAGGACGTATACATAAAGGTAATTAATATTTTGAGAAATATTTGTTATAATTAATATTAATAAAATTGGTATGTTAAAGTCTTCGCACAGTTAATTAATGTTAATAATGATTATACGCTTAAAAAATAGGGGTTATTATTATAATTTTAATTATGTTTAATGATTGATAAATGGTAGATTTTATAGAAAAAATAATAAAGATAATGAAATTGAAGTAATTCCGAACGGTGTCAATATTTTAATTTTAAGCGGCTATTTTTTTTACAAATGCTACATAAAGACTATAAACCACGTGTAAGATTTTATAACGAAATATAAAAATGCCTTAATGAGTCTCTCATTTCTTTAATATAACAATTATTCAATAGATTTTCATTTGGTTTTCTATAAATGAATTGACTTAAATCTAATGTATAGTCGAATTTCATTTCATAGATTTTATTAGACATTAATATTGAAAATCTGTTTTTTTTAATGTTACTATATTTTTATAAGTACTTTTAGTCTGTGGTTTAAATCATTCAAAATCTCAATGTGTTAGTTCTATTTGTTTGTTAAAACTAGAGTACCTATTTATCAAGTATTGACCCAACTATTTTTAATGTATTTATTTATTTCTAATGCATTTTCTAATATATTTTCTAATGCGTTTTTCTATGTATGTACTAGTATTGTTAATTCTATTGATTATTTTTAATATTATAGTGCCATTACTATGAGTATGATATAACTACAAGGCTATTTTGAAATTTGAGTCTTCCTTCACTTTCAGATTTTTGTGTATTCTAGAATTCAAAATCATATCAATAGAATTCTCAGAACAAAATGCTTTTGTTTTAAAACTAACATTAAAAACGACATGATATAGATTTTCCGTGGCAACATTTATTGATGCTTTAGTAATTACAGATTGCCGTTTTGGCCAGCACACATCGACATGATCATTTCATAATTTAATTTTATATAAATACATATATATATGTATATAGAACAATTTATATTTTTTCATGTAATTTATTTATTTAATCATGATAATTTTATGCTACACAATAAATGATATATATATATAATATACGTGTGTATGTCGAGGATTCGTTTAAGTTATAAAATGCTTAAACGTTTTATATATTTTTAGATTTACTTTAAATATATGTTTATATTTAGATATAGTTTTAGATTTACGTTGTTCCCGATATGTGTGTGAAATTAATAAATCATAAAACAGAATACTATTCATCGTTGTTCAGTGAAGATTTTAGGTCTATTATGTTGATATTAATATTAGAAGTAAATATCTAAGAAAAATGTCTATTCCAGTAATATTTACTCTGTTTATAATTATTTTATTTAGAATAAACATTATATTTAAATTTATTATATTACTTTAAAGATCAGTAAAATAAGTTTATTCTGCGAGTACACACTTTCTAGGAGATATGGCCACTTTTACTCTATATGTAAAATTGGTAAAGGGGGATCTAATCTGAAATAAAAGAATTTCATGGGGGAAATAAAATTACTATTTTCCCCATATTTAGAAAACTATAGTTTTCTATTTTTAATACTATTTATATTTTTTACTTGCCATATTATAATGTAATTATATTTTGAGCTATATATGCTTATTTATGTCGATAGTAAATAGTTTTTTCTTTCGATAGGTCATTCAACAGTGGCACACAGTGCAACAATACCTACAAAATATCACACTGTTGTCATTGAAAATGGTGACAGAAAAGGCTTTGCATCCGGTTCTCGACGTTTCCAATACGAGGCAGCAGAAGTATGAAATAAATTATATTATATGTATAAATTTTATGCTCACACAAAAGCATGTCTCAATGCATATGTATATAGAACCTATATAAATGGATACAATCGCATGTATTTGAATAGGTTCATTTTAATAATTTTATAGAATGTAAAATTGTTCATAACTGAAGTATTATGTGTTCTTTCATTCTTTTTCAATAACAATAAACATTACAATCATTTTAGAGTGGGAATCCAAGCTGCATGGACTATGATGTTAGGAAAGGATTTTTAAACGATGGCCCATCACTTTCAATGAAAGGAATGGGGGGTTTTGCATCAAAGGTATTTATTTATGTTTTATCATAACTAAATCATTAATCACAGTTATCATACTAATATAATACAATTTATGACAAATAATTTTCAAAGGAATTATAACTCATTTGTATCTACATTTTCATTGTACAAAATTATTCAGAGTCTATTGAAAATGTATTTTTTAAATTTTATAGTCAATTTACAAACTTGTAAATAGCAATCTGACCATTGAAAGAATTCTTTTACAATTTAGCTAATGATATGAATCTAGAATATAATTAAACAATGATTTTAAGTTTTGATCGATAAATCTCGTGGCAGTGATACATAAAAAAAAGTATTATTCAACTTCATTTTTACTACTATGTATTAGATATTATGATATACAGTATAATCTCGTTATAACGTACACTCATGAGACTTGAAAATTGTGTATCTTATAACCGATGTGCCTTATATCCAGGGTAATTAAATGTACGAAAAGTAGATTACGGG